>JAULJZ010021502.1:0-15688 GCA_032270985.1 Heliamphora pulchella
AAAAGCTAGCTTTTTCTATAAAAAAACCAAGCTTTTAAGCTGGTTTGTTTGGGATCCCATATTTGCACGACTTTCAAGCAACACAAAAAAAGTTAAATTTTTTTTCTTTCTCTTTTTTTCTTCTAACTCTTATTTTTTTCAAATAATCCCAAGCACACTCACTTTCTTTTATTTCTCTTTTTCAAAAAAGCTAAATATCTCAAAAGTCAAACTTAAAAGCTATCTCAAACAGGCTCTAAAAATTGTAAAATTAAATCTTTTATGAGGTCTAAAAAAGGATTAATCTTTAAATTTTCCTAAAATTGATCACAAACATTTACTGTGCAAAAAAATTAATTGATCTGCTATCAACAAATAAATTATGGAATCACAATAATTATAAAATAAATAAATTTATACATGTTTGGCAAAGATATTGTCAGTAACTTTCAACTTTTTGCTACTAATTTTAGTTATAATTTATAAAAAAATTTAAATACTCACAATTTTTATTACAACTTATAACTATTTTTTTTAATTTTAATTACAAACTATAATTTTTACAAAATACTTATAACTTCTGCTATAAGCTACTAGTTTCAGCAATGCGCCAAACACCACCACCTTCAAAATTGTACTTGTTCATTTTTTAAGATAAATATATTCCAAACATATATTTATTAATATTCAATTAATTTAATTTTTTATATGTATTTTATCAATTAATTTTATAAGATAAATAGTTCATATAATCAAAAGTAAATAAGATCACTATCCCAAGGCAACCACCACTCCTAGGTCCAAGGTTGGTATAGCTTATCAATATTTCGTTTATTTTTATGTTTTGTTTAGATTTTATTCATCTTTTAACAGTATTTTGTTTAATGTTATTAGACTTTGGCTCCGTTTGGCTATCTTTTGCTTATTTGTTTATTGATTTATTTACTTACTAGAAAATAAATTAAAAAGCATTTAAGTCACTTTATTTGGCTACATTTGATTATTTGCTTATTTGCTTATTTTGCTACCCAAACGAGCTTATTTGCTTATTTGGCTACCCAAACGAGTTTATTTGGCTTATAAGTAAGTTTATTTGCTTATTTGGCTATCCAAACAAGCTTATTTGTTTATTTGCTTATTTGACTATCCAAACGAGCTTATTTTCTTATTTGCTTATTTGATTTTTGGCTTATTTGACTACCCAAACGACGTGATTTATTTTTTGATTTATAAGTTAATAAGCAAATAAGCAAGATTATCCAAACAAGGCCTTTATTAGGATCAGAATATACTCATGTTAAAAATTAAATAAATAAACATAGTTTTAACATAAAACAATTAGATTGCGTGACTATCGATATTTAATTAATTTTATTTTTTATATAAGTAATAAACTCAACAATTATTATAAAATATCAAATTAAATTAAATTTTTGTCTCAATCAATTAAAATCAATTAACAACTATTAAAAAATAAACTACATAAATAATTAAAAAATCCCAAACTAAAACTTTTCTAAAGAAGCACAACAAAATGTGCCTTGTGAGCCCAGGAAGTATGGCCCATTTGGAAACTTATAAGTCTCATATTTTTTATTTTAAGGTACTTTAAGTTAAATAAATTAAAAAATTGTTTGATGACTTTTAAGTATGATTTGAAGTCGAAAGATAATATGACAGATTGTTATAATTTTTGTTCAAAGTTTTTTTTTTTATAATTTTATATTTAATATTAATTTTGTTTTATAAATCTCGATGATTAAATCTTAAAAATATAATTTTTATAAAAAATGTTCATAATAAAAATTATAATATTTTTTAAACAATAATACACTGATAATGACATTTTAGTCAACATAGCATCATAGGAATGAACACATATTGGTGGGGTTTGACATTGTTGAAACTAGTAACTTATAGATGGTAGGTTGTAGCAGAAGTTATAAATGTTTGATAAAAAATATATTGTAATTCGTAACTGAAATAGAAGAAAAAAATAATTATAATTTATAACAAAAATTATAAATATTTAAAAAAAATTATAATTTATAATTAAAGTTAATAATAAAAAACAAAAAAATATTAAAAATAGCTTTGCCAAACATCCCCATTCATTCACACGAAGCTTTGGAGTTAGTGAGACCCCTGAACTGTAAAAAAAAAAAAAACTATCAAAATAACACTTTTTATTTATTTATTTCTCAAACAGTCCTCGATCCCTTAATAGAAGCCATCAAAACAATGGAACAATCGCCCATTTTAGAGAGAAGAAAGCCCAACGGCATGTTTTAAAAAATAAGGTCTCGTCTGGTAATTTACTTTAAATCAAATTTTTTTATTTTTTAAGTTGGGAAGTGATTTAAGCATCGTTTTCTTAATCTCAATTTCTTGTCTTTTTACTTATTAACTTTTAATTTTTTTATTTTTTACTTATTAATCTGAAATGCTTTTATATATTTTTTAAAAATATCATAATTTTTATTATACACATCTATTCTTTTATAAGAAAATATATTTTTAAGATTTACTAATCAAAATTTATAAAAAAACAATCGATATTAATTATAAAATTATGCAAATATAAATAATAAAAAATTATAACAATTCTTTTTTTACTTAATTTATTTGCTTTTTACTTCTTTTTTTTTTGCTTAAAATGACTTTAAATCAAAAATTTTGTACTTATTGTCTTTTGACGGTAGATCTTCCCAAAATTTACCAAACATATTTTTTACTTATTTAACTTATAATTATTTTTAAATAAAAAACCTAACTTAAAATCAAGTTACCAAACCACGCCTAAATGTATCAAACCGCCAGAAAAAAAATAATTTGATTGATGATTTTTTCATCCCTAGTAAAAAAAATATTCTACCTTATCCCTCTCTTCCAGGGGAAATTAATTCTTGCCCACCAATCTGTTGATATAAATGATAGTCTCAGCCTGCAGAGTTATAAATTTAAAATTAATAACTAAAATAATATAATTATAATTATATGTAAAAATTATAAATACTTATTAAAACTATAAATTTATAATTTAAAATAATAAAATTTGTGTTCAAAAGTTTAAAATCAAACATTAGGTGGGATTGGAATGCTACTACTACTAGCTTTTATCTTCCTATTACTAATTTTAATTATAAATTATAAATTCTTTTAAACACTCATAACTTCTGCTACAACTTATAACTATTTTTTCTTCTATTTCAACTAAACGTTATAATCTTTACCAAATCCTCACAACTTTTGCTACAACTTACAATCTATAAACAACTAACAATGATTATTGCCAAATACTAGTGTTTTATAAGGACACTCGTTTAGATTTTTAATTTTTTTAATAGTAATTTACAAACTAAAAACCATAGTTTAGACAATAACAAACACTACTTGGGGAATAGGAATAATTATTCATTAGTTCATAAGAATGACATTATCTAAATGATATTTTCGTCCGATGACGTATTAAAAAATACATCAAATAAAACAATATCAACTCGTCATTATTACATTGGTAGAAGATAAAAGATAACAATTGAACATATTTTTTTGCTAAAAGTACCATATAAACAATATCATATCATACTATGAGAATACCTATTGATTTTTAAAGCATGTGATGTTCAAGAAATACGCTAGAGCATTCATCAAATTCAAAATTCAAACAAAAAATTTGAAGATTGTGGCCCAGAACTAATGAAAAATTTCCTCAAAATAACAAAAATAAAATGTAGCCAAAACTAGGAGTTAATGCACTCCAAGCTGATCAAAAAGCAAGCTTCCCAAAACCAATTTTGTCCTATCGATCTTTTGACTAACTATGCCCATTTTATTCTTTTTTTTTTTCCTCTAATGACAAAATAAATAAATAAATAAATAAATAAATAAATAAATAAAACATTACAACTCCAAAAAGATTAGAATTTCAACGACCAGTCCACAAACTACTCAACATTGGTCTTTGGCAAAGCTGCAACTTTTAACTTTTTATTATTAATTTTAATTATAAATTATAATTTTTTTTAAAAACTCACATCTTCTGCTACAAATTATAATTACTTTTTTCTTCTATTTCGCCTACAAACTATAATTTTTACAAGCACTCGCAATTTCTGTTACGAGTTATAATCTATAAACTACTAGTTTTAGTATTGTCAAACATGTTCATTGTCTACGTGATATTTTCGTCCGATGAGATAGCAAAAATTACTTCGAATAAAACAATATCAACTCATCATTATTACATCAATAGAAGATAAAAAGATGACTATTGAACATATTCTTTGTTAAAAGTACCATATAAGTAATGTCATATGATATTATGAGAATACTTTCAGAGCCTGTGATGTTCAAGAAATATGCTAGAGCATTCATCAAATTCAAAATTCAAAACTCAACATAAAAATTGAAGATGGTGCCCAGAACTAATGGAAAAGTTCCTCAAAATAACAAAAAAAAAAAAGTAGCAAAAACTCAGAGTTAATGCACTCCAAGCTGATCAAAAAGCAAGCTTCCCAAAACCAATTTTGTCCTATCTATCTTTAGACCAACTCTGCCCATTTTATTCTTTGGTTTTTTTTTCTCCTCTAATGACAAAAATAAAAATAAATAAAAAATTGCAACTTCAAAAGGATACCATAAATTGGTCATTCATCAAGGTCCAAGAATTAGAATTTCAACCAGCAGTCCACAAACTACCCCACACCAACAAAATCCCATTTGTGCTTAGTTTGTTTATAATCATAATCACTATAGATTTGAGTCTTTTCAACACATCAGTTTCAACATTTATTAGTAAACCAATGCTAGTTTCTTGTAACATATATAATTTATCATGAGGAATCTAAAAAAAATAAGGGGGCAAAAGAGAGAGAGAGAGAGAGAGAGAGAGAATAAGACACCAAAATTGTAAAAAGTTCATTAAAGACGAAAAATAATTATTTCCCGTAAGTTTCAACAAACACCACCTATAATGCAAACCCTAATAATTTTGGTGTCAATAGTGCCTGAAGCTAAAGATAAAACTATACAAGTACTTAGTATGTTCAATCTAGGACAGTTTCAAAAGGATGCATTCAATAAGAACACTACATTAACCTTATATAAGGTAGCCCCGCATTTTACCCTTCAGATGATACAGTTTTGACAATATTATGCCATAATAACAGACCATCCTCCTCAATGGGAGTGTCCATGGAATGAAATTAAGCCTTTATGCATAACTAGACTTCAATTTCTCTCAATAAAGTTCCACAACTTCACGACCTCCATAACACGTTGAACCTCAGCCAAATCTAATACTTCAATATTCTTTACAACAAAGGGAAGAAGTTCATCAAACAGCGAGAGTTAGGCTTTCACTTGGTTTAAAAAAATAATAATAATATGCAGCCAAAAGAGACGGGGGCGGTTTGGAAATTACAAATATCAAGTTAACGGTAGCGATAACCCTAACAAAAAAAAAGGAAATGAAATCAATTTTCAAATCCAGACGAAAACAGGGGGAAGCATTTCACCTCGAGAGAGATCATATGATGCCTCTTCGTGAAGCTTATGTTCCCGGATTTATTTTTTAGCCCGAGAAGTGAAGAAATTGAGGGCCATCCGAGAAAACCTGGTGAGTGTGAAAAATGTCTGAAAGATTGCCCTACACTTAACGATTGCTTCCCTTACGCCTCTTGCAGTTTCAGCCAACATTGGTCCCGGCGTCCTGGTTTCCAGAGTAGCTACCTCCTGCACCGATGCTAACCAAGTAAAAAAGAAGTAAAATCCATTGCTCCAAATCAAAGCTCAAAGCTTTAAAAAAAGCATAGAAAGCCATAGAATTATCAATAACCTGATGGAGTCATGTTGGTCAACCGGGATAATCTCTCCTCAACTATGCGAACCGCTCGTGTAGAGCTTCGAACACCTTGGGTTATACCCTGTCTGTACAACAACATAATGATTCCATAATTTTATTATTATTTTCAAAATGTAAGACAATTATATAAAAGAGGCATAAAGTGAATGCCACCCATATACAAAAATGACCATCACCAAAAGGCCCCATACACTTTTGTGTGACTCAAAAAGATCCACAAAATCAAAAAAAAGAAAAATGATCAAGAGACGAATTACTCTCCTTTGTCTCCCAACCATACAAAAGATCAACTAAATTTGAATTTTTAAGAACAATTAACATAGAATTCAGAACTGCACAATATTTAATGCTTTACCCTAGGTCACTGAGCTCCATTGTCAGGTCACTTATCTCCATGCCAGATAACCGGATAGCAGCCATTGTGTCAGGCAGCTCCTCCCGTGCAACATCCAATAGCTTCTCCAGTGACTCTGCTGCCCTCTTGAAAGCCTTCAACAGATCAAATGGGACATTAATTGCAAAAAAAATGCGTGAAAAAATGAGATATTCAAACAAATATCACCAACATGGTTTGATTTGTGAATCAAACAGTCAACACTGTAAATCAATTTTTTCCTCATTGGCAAATATATGGCCACTTTGAACCAAGTTGAGCTTCAGTTCCCCAAAAATTGTTTAGGGTCTCAATCAGGTTCCCTCGTTGTGGACCCGTGACCTTTTTCAGCTCGAAATAATAGGAACCATGAGAAAAAATGATTCACCCTGAATTTCAAAACCATAATTGGTAATGCTTCAAAACTAGTGTCAATTAGAGGTAAAAATGAAAAATTACAAACCAGTAGAGTTGGGATTGCAGAGCAAAAAAGCCAAGTAGCAGAAATTGCTGTCTGCAAAACAAATATTAAAATGTCACAATCAAAAGACGTCATTGAGAGCAGTTTGACTATATGCACATATTTAAAACACAGAATCAATACCGGTAAGAACATCATTTGTTTAAATAACACATCATCTCACCGGTAACAAACACTAATATGTGATTAAAATCTATGTACTTAAGACTTTTTCCATTGAGAGAAAAAAACTTCACTGCATCTAAGTACTCATCTTCGTAAATTAAGTAATTTCTCTCTCCAGTCATTAGGATACTCACTAATTGAACAAGATAAATCTGACAAGCATATGCTTCTACACCAGCAATGAGTGTGTACAAGTATATCCATACATGGGTGTAAAATTACATAAACAGATATACACCAGATTGTAATGGAAAGGATAGACCCAGGATTTTAATTAGGAAAGCTAATAATTCTTACAATCCATTAAGAGACGTATATTAGATCTTTTTAATAAAGTTTTTGGAGAGCAAATCTAGACAATCTCGAAATATTTGGGACTAATACTACTATAATTATAGTATAATTATGAAATTTTTCCAAAACTTAGAGCAGCCTCTCCCATCCACCCCGTTGGCCCATCCATGTGTAATAGGAATTACAAGAGCGATATGATGATAATGAAACAGTAAATTTCTCTCGGGCATAATAACAACCAGTCAAGAAAAGCATCCATTTGATAAGAAACCACAAATTTTGAATCTCCATTTCACTTGAATATTGCATTTATACAGCAAAGATCTCAACACAAAGACGCCAACTAGCTGTACAACTGAACCCACTGGATTGTAGTTCCTCATATTAAAGGTCATCATACCAAACAGTGAAATGGATTTTGAAAACTGGCAACAACAAATTCTTCCCGTTTTCCCCAATTTTCTCAGCAAACAATCAGACAAAGTCCAGCAAAATCGCAATACTTCACGGCGGCACTCACAGGATTACTAACAAATGAAAATGAGAGAGAGAGAGAGAGAGAGAGTACCGCGCAAGCGATTACGTTGAGGAGTACGATGTGACGTTGAGTGAGGTTCCACTGTGAGAGATGAAGCGAAGAGGGCGAAGATCCGACGGTGGAAGTGAGACGAGAGGACATTGATGGCTCAGATGAAACATTGATTGATTGAAAAGAAAGAGAAGCCAAACGGCGTTCCGGTAGCTTGAGAATCAAAGAGCGGCGGGATGCGAATTTCCCGGCGAGGTTTTGGTCGCCGACTGATTGGATTGCAGGACTCGAAACGTGCAACTTCAGAGCACTGAACATTTGTTCTCTCTCTCTCTCTCTCTCTCTCTCTCTCTCTCTAGATTCTCACAAGCACATCCTCAACCATTCGCCGCTCTCCCTCTCTGCACTCTCCGACCTGGACCGTGTCACCTCTGTGAATCCCACAAGGCTTCGTTTGGCTACCGACTTAAATCGAATTTAAAACGTAGAAAAAAAAAATTCTGGAAAATTTAGTTCTTTATTTTTTTATTTATCGCCTTTTTATCTTTTTACTTATTAATTTAAAATAAGTTTATATAATTTTTAAAATAATATAATTTTTATTATACATATTTATTTTTATGAAAATTTATATTTTTAAAATTAATTTTTTGAGGTCTGTCAAACAAAAATTATGTTGAATATAAAATTGTCGAAAATAAAATCAATAATTTATAACAACTTCCTTTAACTTAAACTTTTTTGTCTTATTGTTTTATTATTTTTTGGCTTAAAATTATTAAGCTAAATATACTTTTAGCATCAAACAAACTTTTTATTTGGCCCATTTGGCAACTCTAACTTTTAATTTTTTTTTGGCTAAAAATGTAAATAAGCCAATATAGTTCGTTTGGTAAAAAAATATAAAAAATATAAAAATCAAATCAAAATACTAACTAGGAATGGCGATAGGACGCGGCCGAGATGAGCTCTTCCATCCCCGTTCCCTATTTGATCGGGGTGGGGACGAGAAAAAAACAAAAAACAAAACGAGAACGGTGATATTTTGAAAATAATTTTTAAGATTTAAGAGAGTAATATTCATAAAAGTTATAAATAATATAATAAATAAAAATAGTAATTGATGAATCAATAGAACTAAAAATATAAAATATAAAAATAGATAAAAAAACTATACATAAATATAATACTTTAAAGTTTTAAATTTTTTATATTTTTAAAAAATATATTTTATACACGTATTCATATTTAAAAAATATTTATTTTATGTAATCGAAGGCAGACAGAGAGAAACGGGATGGGAGAAGTAAATACCATCCCCACCCCGTTTGTTATCGGGGCAGAAAAAACACGTACATAACGAGGTATGAATGTACGGGGAAGGGAATGGAAGAAAAAATTGTCATCTCTAATACTAACTTTTAGAATATTCTATTCAACTCAAACTACTTTTAAAATACAATAATACCTTTTATTCATAACTTATTTACTACCACTACCAATTACATTAATTTAATTATTCGGTGCTCTCGGAGTTTCATGTGACAAGTTCACGTGGTGCTCCCATCTAATACGGTGATAACAAATCATACGGTATGAATATAATGACTCACATTTATTGCGTGGTTAGGAGACAAATGGTGGACCATATTATCTAGGTTGCGATCATTTATTTGCAGGGAGTACCACGTGGCATCGCCTACATGGTACTCGGTACTCCGGGAGTATCTAATAATTTTTAATTATTAATGTCAAATATATAGAAAGACAAAATTGTTTAATTTGAACAAAAAATAAAAAAACTAATTTTTTTATTTAAACAACCAATTTCAAAAAAACATAGAATAAAAGTTATGTTACTAAACAATCTAATTTGAATCAAATTTAGCTTTTTGGCTAAAAACGCGAAAAAGCAAAAAAAATAGCTTTTAAACTAATTGCCAATCAGATCCATAGTTTCTATTTGAAATATCTAAAAAGTTTGACTTTTAATAGCTATAACTTTTTAGAATTAAAAGGAAAAAAAATGTGAGATTGTTTTGGATAAATTTTTTGTAGTAACTTTTTGAGGTAATTAGTGTAGAGTCCTATTTTTACTACTTCGTTAAATATAAGTCCCATTAACAAGTTAATTGTTCCATTAGATTCTAATTTTAAATTTAATTATGGTCGTGAATTATTTTGCCCTCATTTTTAATTACACTATATATATATATATCATTAATTGTGAGCTAATTTTTAAATATGTTAATTGTTCTTTCCATATTCTTTGATATCCAAATCATTAACATCTATCAATCAGTTCCATTAATTTTGCTCAAAATTTATTTTTTTATTGTCTCAATGAGAAAATTTATCAACCACATTAATACAAAATGAGAACTAGACCCCAATGAAAACTAGCAATATACAGAGAGACATTATTTATTTATTTTTTTTGATAACTGTAGCAGTATCAATTAACCAATTAACAAATGGGAACATTCTCATTTGGAAAACACCCAAAAAAAAATGAAAAAAAAAAGAAAAACATTCCCATTATAGAACATTGACCAATTAAGTAATTAACAGAAGGAAATGCTCCTACTTGGTCAAAGAAAACCTAAAATACTTACTTTTGACTCGCATTGTAGTAAGAAATTTTTAAAAATAGTGGATGAAAATTTTTTGTGTCTTTACGATCTGCTGAACTATAATCTCAGTGATAGAATGACAATGTTCACATGCAATTGAAAAATTCTCATTTCGAAGTGTTTTCTCATTTCTATCTTTAAGGGTTACATTTTTGAAACCGTATTATTTAGAATCATTGAGTTTTGTTTGAATTTGTGTGAGAAGAGAGAGAGAGAGAGAGAGAGAGAGAGAGAGATATGGTAAAATGGGTATAGAATTAGTCTTCATGACTTATTGGATTATATAATTTTTAATAGTCCTTATCTCTAAATAAGTCATAAATATAGGACTTGAAGTCAAATTACCCTAACTTTTTTGCGTTTGCACTTTTTATTAAAATGTTTAAAATGTTCTTACTTTTTACTTTTAAATTGTAGTATTTTGAATATTGGCATTTTTTTTTGTGAGGAGAGCTAATTTTTTTAATTATGAGTATTATAGTTATTTGACTCTAAGAAAAGTTAGTATGTTTGATATATATATATATATATACACACATGTAAGTTTTTTTTCTTAAAAAAGAGATGCAAAAAGTTAGTTTTTTTTCCTTAAAAAAACCCAAATGGTTTGGCTTAAAATCTGGAAAAAAAATGCAAAAAATGGATCTATTTGGACTGTAACGTCCCAAAACTCGGAGACATCTAGAGCGATAATTAGCTAATAATGATGCAGAATAGTAATAAGCGATTAATACCCATAAATACAGAAAAGTAAGAATACCATAAGATTAAGGTTACAGATCCAAAATAAAGTGTATTTAACAGAAAATATTAAAGAAAGCAACATTAAGTCTGATCAGCTCAAAAAGAAATCAGGTGCAGCAGGCTGGTAGAGTTCCGGCTCATGGGAGCCACGGTTCCACCTCCTCTAGCACAGGGTAGTTGGCGGGAACTTCCGCGTCCTCAAAACCTGGCATAGAATGCCATGAGCTAAAACCTAGAAGGAATAACATAATTATACAAAAAAATTTCCAAGTACAGGTCAACACGTAGCAGACAGGATAACATAATAATTATGACAGTGAGCAATGATGAGAATGATGCAACCAATTTAAATTTTCTAGTCCAATTTAAACTTAAGTTCTTCTAGGTTCTCCCTGCCCGGAAAAAATCATCCTAAACCCCATGATCCCTATCACATTGACCAAGTCTACCGACCGACAAATAGCATTTCTTAAGTCGTGGAATGACTACGTAGCAGACTAAGTGTCCAACAAGGTCATCGCTGACGGCAAGGGCATAGACAAGTCAACCCTTCAGGCCCTCGACTCTCAGGTCAAGGTCAAGCGCGATTTTGCGAATTCTAACTCCGAATATTACGCCACTCGAACCGCCTTCACCAATAATACAATTTATAACAACGTGCATTTAGCACTAAGGGCAAATACCATTCAAAAATAACCAAGGTATAAAACCACATTTTCTCCAAGTGCCATTGTACTACCCTAAAGTTCAATTTTATCTCTTTCTTAAAATCTTTAAGTAGACCCCATAAACCTACCCAATGATGATGTGACATGATATTATATGCTAAAATTATGATTTTCAACTTACATGGGAATTCATGCATGGATGTGATTAATTAGTATGTAAAAAAATACACCAATTAATCTAAAGTCACCTCAAACTACTTAGACTAAAACGAAATGTACATAGATCAATGATTTAACTAAATTTGCATTTAAATAATTCTACAACTAAAATTATTTAAATATATCAAGACAATATTACACATTCTAATTATTTAATCATGCATAATACAACATAGAAAACTCAAAATAATAGTATTAACACTAAATCAAATTTAACCACAGTCAGGATTTTCAGGTTTTAGTTACTGATTTTTGGGTTTTTTAAATACTTAAACTTTGAATTAAAAACTTAGATTTGGTAAGAACCCTATTTGAGATGTTCTGAACACTTTTTATATTTTACACTTTTTAAAATTTTGCCTCTAAGGTCTCGATTTTAACAAAACAAATTTCTGTGATAGTGTAAAGAAAAGTTTCCAGAACAGTGGCGTGAAAACACAATGACTTCAAAAATAAAAAAGAGGAGTTAGACTTAAATATTAATTTTTACAGTGTTAGATCTATGAGTTTAGAAGCTCTTGAACTTGACCCTCTATTTGTTTCATTTTTTTGAATTTATTATGAATATTCTACCAAACAGCGTTCAGATTTGACACACTTTGGGAGAATCGTTGCCATTTTCTCTATACATATGCAAACGGGTTAATTCTACTGGGGTTAGAAATATAAGATATTTATCTATCCAACCACATAAAAATCACACTGACAGTTTACTGTTACAGTAAATGGCATGGATTCAAAGTGGTCTTTCCAAACAGCCATCTTATCCCGATTTACTTTCCTATTTTTAGAAAAAAAAAATTGGATCTCAAGAAATTTCGTGCATGTAAATAATATATACATGAAATTACAGTAAAAATTTCAGAAACTTTTGATGAGTCTAGATCGCTCAAGAAAATGGCTAAAATCTGATTTTTGACAAAAACCCTCTTTGGACAGATTTGAGTATAAAGAAAATAGGTGTTTTCGAGGCTCCTAGGCCGATGACCCTTGCATGTATGGCTATATCTCTCATATATATGGCTTATATATGAGATATCTACCATTTGCATGGATCGAAAGCAAAAGAAAATGGTAGATGATTGAGGAGAAAGAATAAAAGTAGAAAATAGGTTTGAAACCACATCTCATAGTGTTGAGTATGGATTTTGAACCTAGAGGTGTTTATTGTTGGACAACAGTGAATTCAATTGGGCATTATGCTAGAATTATTGGTCATTATTCTAGAATTGAATTATGAATTTAATTGGCAATTGAATTGGCCATTCAATTGGCAATTGAATTTCAGAATTCATTGGTATTCATTGGCAAATGATTTCTCTGTTGTAACCCTCCATGAGAGAATTCTATATAAAGACTCCTCATGTTCTCTAGTATTCTGCACAACAAAAGACAAAAGTGAAACATATTCTGCAAAAAAGAAGGTTAGTGTGTGAAGATACAGAATACAAGATGAGAGAGAGAGAGAGAGAGAGAGACCAGATTACAACAGTAAGTTGTGAGAGAGAAAAAAACAGACGAGGTACGTTCGTAACCGATCTGTGGCGGTGTTCTAATGTTCGGGTCAACCGTTTTATCCTAAGAGAGTGACGCCGGTAGAAAACCTACAGCACCCTCAGTAAGCGGTAAATTATTCTTAAGGAAACTACATTTGCAGGACTCGGTTTGCATTGTCTATTCATGTTAATTTTTGTATTTCGTTTCCTGTAATTTCAGTTTATGGTAATCATTGTTTGTTAATAAAAATGTATTTTCTAGACCACCGAGCAGATCTTGTATTGCGTTATATTTCTCCCAACAATCTTAAGAATGATTCAGTTTTTAAAACCTGCTCGGTTTGGATCTTCATTTTCTTGACCAGAAAATACATGTTTATACTTCTAACAGATTCTGTGAGTATGTTCAGGTTTTATGGATTCATTACAGTAAGAGAACACTTATCATGTTCAGAATAATGTGTTCAGAATAATCCAAACCACAGTGGTTGGCTTTCTGCAATCACCCAGTCGCTATTATGATATTTGAGATCTGGTCGTTTGTGTCGACACCTTTTTATTTGTGTCGACACTTTTGACACTTTTGGTTGCTTGTGTCGACACATTCTTTGTTGGTGTCGACCATTTTCCTTCTGTTGGTGTTGAGTTGAACTCTTGGTTCTTTTGTGTCGACACCTCTCTCTATTTGTGTCAACACCTACCTTTGTTTGGAACTCTCGGTTCTTTTGTGTCAACACATTTCACTGTTAGTGTCGAGACATTTCTCTGGTTGAACTCTCGATTCTTTTGTGTCAACACATCTCTCCGTTTGTGTCGACACATTCGCTGGTTGCTGTTTGCGTTGAATCTCTCGGCTCTTTTGTGTCGACACCTTTCTCTGTTTGTGTCGACACTTTGACTGTTGTGTTGACACCTTTCTTGGTTTGTGTCGGCCTTGGGTTGTTTGTGTTGACACTTTTCCATGCTGGTGTCGGCACCTGTGCTGTTAGTGTCGACACATTTTCTGCTTGTGTTGACCCTTTTCCTGTTGGTGTCAACCCTTTCCTTCCTGTGTCGACACCTTCGCTATGTGATGCATAACACCACTGAGGTCGCTGCCCTCAGACTCCCGCTTAGGGTCGCTGCCCCCAGGAACCCCGCTAGGGGGCACAGCCCCCTAGAACCCCCTCCAGGGGGCACGCCCCTTGGGACCCCACCACATGATAGACGATGTTTGGGGGAATTAAGTTTAGATTGTTAATCTATTCTTATTGTTGACATTGTAAAGATCTAATATGTAAATTGATCTTATTTCAAGAAACATGTCGTCTGAAAAATAAAGTGCTCCTGAAAAGCAAGTTGCTCCTGAAAAACAAGGTGCTCCTATGCTTGGTGTTCCAACTGTTCTGTTGTCTCACGTGGACAAGCCTGAAAAGTTTGGAGGAGGAGTTGGCTTTAAGATATAGAAACAGAAAATGGTGTTCTATCTCACCACTCTGAATCTGGCCAGATGCCTGACGGAGGAAGCTCCAGTTGCTGATGAGAATGCAGACTCTCATAAGTTAATGGCAATTAATAATTGGAAGAATGCCGATTATCTGTGCAAAAACTATGTTCTGAATGCTCTAAATGACTCATTTTACTTTGTGTTCAATGAGACAAAAATTGCTAAGGAACTGTGGGAGTCCTTAGATCGAAAGTACAAAATTGAGGGTGCCGAATTCAAGAAGTTCATAGTGGGTCGGTTCCTTGATTATGTGATGAAGGGCTCAAAACCTGTGATGGTCAGAAGTTGTATATGGGAAATTTAGCTACCTCAGATATGGTGGGGCAAGGTCAGGTGATCCTCAAGATGACTTTCGAAAAAGAGCTGACATTGAATAATGTGCTCTATGTGCCAGATATTCGGAAGAATCTGATATATCAGCCTCTGTTGAGCAAGCATGGGTTTCGGATGGTCTTTGAGGCAGATAGAGTTACTCTGTCAAGACATGGATGTATATGGGGAAAAGATATGTGACCAATGGTCTACTCAAAATAAATATAATGACTGTCATTCCCACTGCTAATAAAATAAAATCCCATGTTGCTGATGTGCTTGAGTCTTCCATTTTGTGGCATGGTAGATTAGGTCATGTTAATTATGATTCTATGCGAAGATTAATTAACTTGGAGCACATACCTGGTTTTGATATTGATAAAACTCACAAGTGTGAAACTTGTGTAGAGGCTAAGTTAACTAGGTCTTCATTTCACTTGGTT
>JAULJZ010021513.1:0-38543 GCA_032270985.1 Heliamphora pulchella
ACCACGAATGCAAAAACATCTCAAATGTTTCTCATTAATATGCCAGGGATCAAGAATAAAAAACCTAAAAAGCATGGTTTTTTCAGTATACATTCCTAACATTCTTGAGATAAATGATAATGAATAAGAACGAAGAACAAGCCCCAGAATCCATAACACACGAGAAACACAAGATGTACATGGTTCGATAAGAGTGCTTACGTCCACAGATGCTGCGGGTTTTCACTATATGGGGCAAAAATATAGAACACAATTGTTTTTAGGCTATTTTTATGTCTCTTAGGAGTCTCATTGACAACCTCTATAATTAATACAATGCATAATGATAGGTATTGACTTGACCTATTAATTCGTGATTTTTCTCCCGTTAAATTTAATTTTAAGTCGTGACTTGGTTTTTAATTATTTTTATCTCGTGCCTTGTCCCGAATTTTTAGGCTAAGTCATAACCCCAAAAAACAAAGCCAAAGAGCGATGCCCCGGCCATAGCTTAACAAAGTAATGGGCGGAGAATCAGCATAACCAAACAACGCACAAAGACAAACTATAGAACCAAGATAAAACACAGATCCTAAACCGAAAATAAAACACAAAATAGTGGAGAAAATCGAAAATGATCAAGCTTCACTTCAACAAAATAAAACATCAGCAAAAAAAATAAAACATTAGAGAAACCAAAATAAACCACATATAAGCTCCACTACAGCCGCCACAATCAGGAGATTATCAATCAGAGGATCCAAATGCCGAAAGACACAAAACAGAGGATGCAAAAAAAACACCACCAATCAATGAGAGATTCAAGCCAACAGAAACTGAGACTGCTTATTTGAACCTGCTGCCACACTAAACCGGAAGATGAATCGCTAAAACAGGACACCACGCTTATGCCAATATAGAGCAAAAAACACTTCAATTGGAGAGACTTGCCATTTACAAGCAATGGAGGAAACCATCCGCCAGAAACCAAGGCTAGAGACCAACTGACCCACCCCAGAACTAAACCTGTACATCCATATTCAATCAAACCCAAAAAACACATTCGCCACACACGCACATAGTCTCTTACACAAGCCGTAAGGGGAAGGCTAAAACAAGGGGACCACCTGAATATACAAAAACCGAGAGGAAACCATAAAATATAGCTAAAAAAAATTCCAGTAGGGACAAGCTAACATAGCCCCATGAAGACAGCCACGACACAAAAAAACAAACCCAAACAAAACAAAGACCTAACCTCACTGGAAAGCATAGCAAAGAAAAGGTATAAGCTATGAACACCCCTCATAGCTAGGGATCAAAAACCTGGAGCAAGGAATTTAACCTGCAGGGAAACAAAGGACCACGGCTCATCAAGGCTGCAACCTCCAATTAACGAAAAAGCCTGAAAAACATTACGCTCCCAATTGAGGCTTCTTCCTTCTGGGAGCTGGTAACCATAGGGACATGAACAATCAACCAGGATAATCATCTCAAAAAATAAACAATATATAACACATCGAGCAGACTGACAGAATAGCTCAGCACTCCAAGAAAAGAGGACTAATCTCACAAAAACAACCAAAAGGAAAAAGATGCAAATCTCACTAAAGTTCCGCTGGAAACAACTTTGCATAAGGAACAGAACAATCAAACAAGTTAGAAAACCTCTCGGTACTCTATCAGATATAAGTGTATCACTCAACGCTCTAAAAAAAATATCCCAAAGCTCACAGCTCCTTAAAACGTCCACAAAGATCTGCACAAAAGCAACCAATGAGAGAACAAAGTAAAGAACTATACTACCACAGGGCAACAATGGATTAGCACCCTTCTCACTTCAAGCATCTGGCACTATAACAAAAAGAAGGAATTAGTCATAAGGATCAAAGGTGGAATTCAAAAGACTCCATTCCCCTTGGATAGCCAGATTAGTAGCCGATATAGGGATGTTACATCTAGATGAAACCCGACCTCTAATAAGCTCACAACCACAAACTTATAATCATGCTTGGAATCGCAAAATTTACACATGTTTCGCTCTGTCCAGATATAGTAAACCGACGCAGACAAAGCCATCTTCCTAATCATGGAGGTCAAAGACTGACCATTAACACTCGAGGTAAACCAGTTCCACCAACCATCCCAAGAGGATTCAAACTGAACTAACCCACACTTCGCAAGGATACCCTCCCACACTTTAGAGGAATAAGGGCAGTTAAAGAAGAGGTGATCGTGGGTTTCCAAGTTCCTCGAGAAAAGGCTACACTGAAAATCACAGTTAAATCCGAGCATTCTTAGCCTATCGCCGATATTAAGGCAACCGCTAACCGCTAGCTAGAGAATAAAACTAACCCTAGGGATATGATGCTTGAACCACACCATGTTACACTAGATAGGCTTAGGCTGATGAACACGGATCTCCTCAAATAAATCCCCAATGGTGAATTTACCACCGAAAAGAAGCTAGCGGATACTATCCTTTTTGGTTGCATCGGGGGCAAACTCAACCTCACGGGCCAACTCGATCAGATCCATGGAAACAGCCGATGTCCATTTTCAAGCACTACCGTCCACAATGGTTTTCACTCTAGCCAGCCGGTCCAAACCCGAGTCATAAATAATTTTAGGGCCCCTCTCCTCAACAATAGACCCCCACGGGTGCCAGGGCTCCAACCACGAGAAAGTGTCTTCCCCATTCCCAATTTCGTACCGCACAAACCCCTTAATGAGAGGGCGAAGCTGAAGTAACTTGCTCCAACACCAAGAGGCCGATTTGGGAATTTTTGTCGACCAGAAGGATTCATTCCTAAGAATATTAGACTTAATCCACATACACCATAAGGAGATGGAGCCCCCTGTGAGAAGAAACCAGATATGCTTGGCAACCGCAGCCTTATTCCAGGTGATAAGAGATTTAATCCCCAAGCCTCCTTCCCTCTTAGGGACACAAACCTCATCCTAGGTAACCTTGGCCCCGGAGGATTTCTTCTCAGGACCACTCCACACAAAAGCCCGCATCAGGCTCTCAACTTCCCGAAGGACTTTCTTACGGAGGATAAACAAAGAAGCCTAGTAAACTTGCATAGAGAAAATGATAGAGCCAAGTAGCTGTAAACGACCTACATAAGAGAGGTACATACTAGTCCAAACTTGGATACGCTTAGCAATCCTATCAATGAGAGGGCGGCACTCTTTGTAGGAGAGCTTAGTGGTTATCAAAGGGACACCAAGATAGCGCACCGGAAGAGAATCCTCTCTAAAACTAATAGTGTCCAAAATGTCACGCTTCAACATATTAGAAACCCTAGAGAAATAGATATCGCTTTTAGCCAGACTGGGGTCCAGACCCGACATACTCTTAAAAGAATCCAGGACTTTCCTAACAACACTAACCGACTGTACATCAGCCCGAGAGAAGACCACAAGGTCATCGGCAAAACAAAGGTGGACAATTTTGTCCTTACCACATCTCCAATGATATTGGAAGGGCATCTCCTCTGTATATCTAGTAAACAAACCGGACAAAACATCCATGGCCATAACGAAAAGATAAGGAGAAAGAGGATCCCCTTGCCTGAGGCCCTTTTTACCACGAAAAAAGCCATTCAGCTCCCCATTAATGCTAACGGAATAGCTAGGAGACGTCATACACTCCCTGATCCAAAGAATCATCCTTTCAGGGAAACCTATACAACGTAATGTGGTGAGCATAAAGTCCCAGCTGACATTGTCATAGGCCTTCATGATATCAACCTTAAGGGCACACCTTGGACCCCTATTTTGGTTGTGGTACTCACGTAAAAGTTCTTGGGACAAGAAAATGTTATCCGCTATGCGCCTACAGCAGTTGGATAAAAGATACAACAGTTGGATAAAAGATTTCCCAAAGTTCATCTCTCATAAGCAGTAAACATGCAGTTCCATACATGAATAAGTATATCGCCTCAAGGCGTACAAAACTCGCCTTCAGAAACAGGCATCAAATTTAATACAACATGTCTCAAAAACAAGGATAAACTACAGCAAGTCTTCCATCATCACGGGTATCTAGGTCAACTCCACTTGTTCACCTAAAAAAAAGTTTGCACAAAATCCCACACAGTGAGCCGAAACTTAATAGGAACAGACTATAAAGCTGTAAAGCAAGATATGCAATCATATACATGCAGACTCAACCACAGGAGCCAAAAAGGTTTTCCTCAAAAACCACAAGTTTTCCATCCACAAAACCATGCATATCATCCACACAGATATCATGCTACAGTTGAGGGAAAGTAGTAATAAAACACTATGCTCCACTCGGGTCACACAGCCGAGGAGTAAGACATAAAAATGAAATCTTATGTACTAACTTTACCACACAAACAAAGATAACAACTATAGACTCATGTCTATTACCCTAGTCCTGAACCACTGAAGGCCTGCTAGGTAATGACAAGTTTTATACGGAGCCACAACAACGACGCCATTCACGGAGGCAACTAATACCATTCACGGAGGCAATCGACTCTTTATGGATTTCCACGACCGATGGACGAAGTATCCAATACCACGTTTACAGGAATTAACCCGAGTAACCGTAGCGAACTAACTCTGCGCACGTTTTTGGACTTCCACCAAGTAGCAATAGAAGGCCAACTCATCATACCCACTGTCACGGTACATCTATGGAAAAATTTTAAAATCATCACGTAAAATAGTTATACAACACATGTATAAAAGAGATCCAATCCATCAACATGGAGACTAACTAGAATGTAAAAACACACTCCCATCCAACATTTTCAAAGTTGAGTCTCAACCCCAAAGGTTAGCTCCAAACCTTCAAAGAAAACATATTTTTCAAAGTTTTCGTAAAAACTCCTTTTTCAAACCATCCTTTTACCCAAAAGAACCACAAAACCATCAAAGCAAACACCAAACACCCACACAGGACCCCAGTCGACTGACCATCCATGCCCAGCCGACTAAAAACACGCTGAAAAGCATGAAAAACCAAAATAGAACCATGTCAGTCGACTGACCAGAACGTTCAGTCGACTAACCTCCCAAAAAAAATATGATCCAATCGACTGATCATCAAGATCCAGTCGACTGATCTTGCCCAAAAATGGGTTTTTGAGCTATGATTTTTGTCTTCAAACCTCAAATCAAGCCTCTAAACACCCATCAAACACCCTCGGACATTCACACTCCCAAGCCTAACACCAAAACCTCGAAAAGAAACCCTCAAAACACACTTCCATTGACCGAAAATGATGAAAAACGGTTTTACACAAAAAAAATGATTTAAACATAAATCACCTTTCATGCATTTTTAAACGGTAAAAACATACACGATTACATGTAGTATCCCTTTAAGACAATAGAGTCTAGAATCATATCTCGGTGAGTTAAAAACTCGATGCCTCGTTTCATGTGCAAACCTGAGCATTGTCGGAATAAAATTCCGTTCGGATGAATGCGTAGACCACCGTGCCAATAACAAGGATCGGCAGTTGGATTGCCAAAAACCAAGTCCCGGGTCCCCGAGAAGTTAGAGAAAAGGTAGAGAGAGAAAGGAGGAAACTTAGTCAAGAAGTTTTGAAAAATATCTTTTGAAAATATCTAACGCTAGATATTTATAGGCCTCCAAAATATTTTTTTTTTCAATTTCTGAAATTCGCACCGCAACTTCCAACAACCCCGGGAACCAACCCCGCATGCATATTTAAACTCAATCATGCATTAAAATGCATATAAACATGCTAAACCAAAAATGCCAAAATGCGCGTCAAACATAAATATATAACTCAAAATTCAAACGGAACAGGGTCTCACAACTCTCCCCCTTTAAGGAATTTCGCCCCCGAAATTCACTACGAGGTCACGAGGTGAACAAATCCGGGTATCTAGCACGAACCCCAGACTCAAGCTCCCACACCGCTTCTTTAACCCCGTGATGAAGCTATAGGACCTTGACATAGGTGATTGTTCTCCCTCTCAACACTTGCTCCTTTGTATCAAGAATCTTCACTGGACGTTCCTCATAAGAGACATCTTCATCAACTTGCAGCTCGTCCCAACCTAACACATGCAAAGGATCAGGCTCGTACCTCCAAAGCATAGAAACGTGAAACACGTTGTGCACAGATGCCAATTGAGGCGGCAAAGCCAAACGATATGCAACCTCTCCAACCCTATTAAGGATCTCAAATGGTCCAATGAAACACGGTGATAGCTTCCCGCTACGATCAAACCTCATCAAACCTCTACGTGGCGAGACCTTTAGGAACACGTGATCCCCCACTGCAAACTCCAAAGGTCGTCTCCTCTAATCTGCATAACTCTTCTAGCGACTCTGAGCCATCACAAGGCGTTGACGAATCACGACAACCTTCTCTGTCGTCTCCCGTATCATGTCGAGTCCTAAGACTGTGGTCTCTCCCACATCTGTCCAACACACTGGTGACCTACACGGTCTACCATACAAAGCCTCATACGGTGCCATTCCTATACTGAATTAATAGCTATTGTTGTATGCAAACTCTGCCAATGGTAGGTGTTCCTCCCAAGAACCCCTGAAATCAAGTGCACATGCCCTCAACATATCCTCTAAGTTCTGTATGGTTCTCTCTGACTGACCATCCGTCTGGGGGTGAAAAGAAGTACTAAACGTCAAGCTCGTCCCTAAAGCTTCCTGAAGACTCTGCCAGAAGAGCAATGTGAAGCGCGGGTCTCGATCATAAACCATAGACACTGGCACTACATGCAACCAGACTATCTCTCTGGCATATAGTCGACTCAGTCTATCCACCAAATCCTTTACGCGGATAGGGAGAAAGTGTGTAGACTTCGTCAACCTATCAACCACAACCCATACGACGTCGTATCCTCTAGGTGATCGAGAAAGTCCAGACACAAAGTCCATCGTGTCGTTCTCACATTTCCACTCTGATATCGACAACGGCTGTAACAATCCTGTTGGTCTCTGGTGTTCCGCCTTTACCCTCAGACAGGTAAGGCACCGAGAAAAAAATTGGATCACATCCCTCTTCATTCCCGTCCACTAGAACTGACGACATAGGTTGTGATACATCTTCGTGCCTTCTGGATGCACTGCAAGACGAGAATGATGGCGCTCACGTAGTAGATCAGCACGACATGACTCTGGTACAAACAACCTCCCAGCCAATCTCAAACCCTAATCTGAACTCACAACCCACCTAGCTGTGTCCTCTCCACTAGCAACATTATCTCGTATCATCTGAGGCTCCTGATCCGTCTGTTGGACCTGTAGCACACGTGAAATCAACGCGGTCGTGAAACTATAGAAAATAAGGTAGCACCCATCACTGTCTCCTCGAGACACAGATCAAACTTCCCAATCTCTCCAAGCATGTTCCACTCGCGTATAGCTACATAAGCTAACGACCCGTGAGATCTCCTACTGAGAGCATTAGCCACAACATTGGCCTTCCCTGGATGGTACTGCAAGTCAAAATCATAATCTTCCAACAACTCCATCCATCGTCGTTGGTGCAAGTTCATGTCCTTCTGCGAAAATAAGTAATTTAAGCTCTTGTGATTGGAGAAAATCTCGAAATGCTCACCATAAAGATAGTGACGCCATGTCTTCAAGGCAAAGACCACGGTTGCCAACTCTAAATCATGTGTCGGGTAGTTCTTCTCACGCGTCTTCAACTGTCGGGAACCATAGGCTACAACTTTACCTCCCTACATTAGAACACAACCGAGACCATCATGTGATGCATCACAGTATACTGTATACCCCAAGCCTCGCTCTAGGATAATCAACACTAGTGTGCTAGTCAACCTCGTCTTCAACTCCTGGAATGCCGACTCACAAGAATCACTCCAAACAAATACAACTCCTTTCCACATTAGACACGTCATCGGCGTGGTAAGTCTCACAAAATCCTTTACGAATCGTCAATAGTAATCTGCCAAACTCAAAAAATTACGGATCTCAAAGACATTCTTTAGTCATTCCCAACCCATCATTGCATCAATCTTTGAAGAATTCACTGCTACTTCGTCAGTCGACACTACGTGTCTAAGAAACCTCACCTCTGACATCCAAAACTCGCACTTCTCAAATTTCGCATACAAGCGATGCTCTCTCAGAGTCTGTAGAGAAATACGTAGATGGTCTTCGTGTGCCTCCCTAGTAGGTGAGTAGATGAGAATATCATCCACAAACACCACCACAAAATTGTCTAGATAAGGATGGAAGATCCGGTTCATCAAACTCATAAACGTCGCTAGTGCATTCGTCAGACCGAATGGCATAACCAAAAACTCATAGTGACCATAACGAGTTCGAAAGGCGATCTTCGCTATGTTCTCGTCCATAATCCTCAACTGATGGTATCCTGATCTCAAGTCAATTTTTGAGAAACAGGTCAACCCCTTCAACTGATCAAACAAATCATAAATCCTTGGCATAGGATACTTATTCTTCACTGTCATCTAATTCAGCTTTCGGTAGTCGATACACAATCGCAAGGATCCATCCTTCTTCTTAGCAAAAAGAGTAGGAGCTCCCTACGGTGAAGTACTCGGGCGTACAAACCCCCTATCAAGTAACTCTTGAAGCTGTACCTTGAGTTCACGCAACTCAACGGGTGCAAAATAGTAAGACGGCATAGATATGGGAGCAGCTCTTGGAATCAAATCAATAGAGAACTCTACCTCACGGCTCAGTGCCAACTCGAATAGATCGTTAGGAAAGACATTTGGATAGTCATAAACCACCAGAGGTAACTCTCCTCGAACCCCATCCACCTCATACAACATGTGAGCAGAAAATAGGAAACCCAGGTTGCCCTGGTTTCGCACAACACCCAACATAGACATCAAACCCTCATCCCGGTCACCCACAAAACAGAGATAATCTCCCACCGATGTATATATTGTTACCCTTCGTCGATCACAATCGATAAAGGCACGATAGGTGGTCAACTAATCCATCCTTAGGATGACATCAAATGTGGTCATGTCTAGAATGATAAAGTCAAACTCTAAACAACGACCGGCGACCTCCAACACACATGATCTACACACACGACTCAACATCACACTCCCACTGACTGGGATCTCCACACTCAAAGCACTACCCAACATGTCTATTTTCAACCCCAATGCAGATGCAAAAGCAGAAGAAATAAACGAATGCGATGCTCCCGTGTCGATAAGAACACTGGCCCATGATCTATAGACTAGAATAGTGTTTTTGATCATGGAGGTGGTAGCAGTAGCATCAGGCACGACCGGTGCTCTGGATGAACTGGGATCTGCAATAACATACGCACTGGCCTATCCATTGTGGCCCTGAATTGTTGACTGCCTGCCCGATTGTACTGAGGGGCCCATTTTGCAAATCTAGATAGCTGGCGTCCCTAGGCAGATGGAGTAACTGACACTCCAGCTGTACTCTGCATACTCCCTCCTCTAGGGCAGTTCCTACGGGTGTGCCCAGACTGGCCACACTCGAAACATGTTAGTGGCTCCCTCCCCTGCGCCTGCGACTGCGACTGTGCCTGAATAGGCGCTGGACTTCGGCATTCTACCGCATGAAGTCTTGGTCGTCTGCATCTGTAACAAATAAGCTCTCTCTAACAAATAAGCTCTCGCTGCTCTGACCTTCCCGTTGAGACTACGGGAGGCGAAGATGCTAAAGACTGCGGCTGATACGACCCCACTGGATACGAACTCGGATCAGACGTCCATTGACGCTTATCCTTGCATCCCCGGGATTGTGCACGTCCCCCGTCCTGCTGACTCCTACTGTCTCTGTCTCTGTGTGTCTCGTTCAGAGTGTCTTCCACCTTCATTGCGGTCTCCACTAACTCTGTAAAAACCTGCATCCTGAATGCCACCACTCTATCTCTGATGGCGGGCCTTAAACCCCTCTCGAACCTCTTCACATGGAATTCATCAATGGGCATGATCTCCTGTGCAAACCGGGATAAGGTAGTAAACTCAGCTTCATACTCGACCACTGCCATCGTCTCCTGAGTCAGAAAAAGGAAGTCCTCTCTGTAGTGATCCCTCAAAGTCGCTAGAAAGTATTTCTCCAGAAATACATTCGTGAATGCCTCCCAACTGCCTCCAACCGTAGTCTTGGAAAACTTCCACCACATATGAGAACTCCCCCTCAGCTGGAAGGCAGCAAAAGTAACCCTCAGATCATCTTCCTCTATCTAAAGCATGTCCAACATCCTGGTAACCAGCTCCAGCCATTCCGTGGCTACCATGGGATTGAGATTACCAGAAAAGGTAGGAGGGTCTAGACGTCGGAACTCGCGCATTGCGATTGTGGCCCTCGGTTCAGGTACGCTCTCTCTCTCCTAGAGGCCTCAGCCAGTTGCCTGATGGAGCCTACCATCTCACGCAACAGATCTATTCCGTCAATAGGTCCTTGGGGTGCATTAGCATCCCCAACATCTGAGATTGGAACATCCCTTCAGCCAGAACTGCGGCCACGGCCTTGACCTCAGCCTCGTGTGAACATAACTCTATACGAAAGCAACATTACAGGATAAGGTTTCCTACAATATGTTATTGCTAATGTAAAAGACATAATACACATAAGCATGCTAACACATAGCCACTTAAGATCATGTCAGCACATCTCACATACCGAGGAGAACCAACAAGAATGACGTGTCACTTTGGATAACCTACTTAGATTCCTTGTTAGAAATCACGTTCATGAAACGCGCCTCTAACATGGCTCCCAAGTTTGTTAACCCAAACGCCCGAAGGCAAGACTAATCAATCCTAAGGTCCAACATCCATACCCACGTATACACCATAAACTATCATGCTAAACAGGCTGTCATGCTTATGTTACAAAGTGCTAAAACGCATGTAAACAAGCACACTTACATCCTCACAAGGTGATGTACCCTCTTTTCTATGGCTCTTAGGTATTCGAATCTAGAGCTCTGATACCAAGTTATCACGCCCTAAACACCAAGGTCATGTGAAAGCCCACCAAACACTGTTTAAGAAAATAAGGTTTGCAGTTGGAAAACCATCAACTCAAAACATACAGCAGTTGGATAAAAAATTTCCCAAAGTTCATCTCTCATAAGTAGTAACCATGCAGTTCCATACATGAATAAGTATATCGCCTCAAGGCGTACAAAACTCACCTTCAGAAACAGGCGTCACATGTAGTACAATATGTTTAAAAAACAAGGATAAATTACAACAAGTCCTCCATCACCACGGGCATCTAGGTCAACTCCACTTGCTCACCTGAAAAAGGTTAGCACAAAATCCCACATCGTGAGCCGAAGCCAAATAGGAACAGACTATAAAACTGTAAAGTAGGATATGCAATCATATACATGTAGACTCAACCACAGGAGCCAAAACGATTTTCCTCACAAAACCATAAGTTTTTCATCCACAAAACCATGCATATCATCCTCACAGATATCATGCCATAGTTGAGGAAAAGCAGTAACAAAATAATATGCTCCACTCGGGTCACACAGCCAAGGAGTAAGAGATACAAATGAAATCCTATGTACCGACTCTTTCACACAGACAAAGGTAACAATTATAGACTCCTGTCCATTACCCTAATCCTGAACCACTGAAGGCCTGCTAGGTAATGACAAGCTCTATACGGAGTCACAACAACGACGGTATTCATGGAGGCAACCGACGCCATTCACAGAGGCAACCGACTCTTTACGGATTTCCACGACCGATGGACAAAGTATCCAATCCCACGTTTACGGGGATTAACCTGAGGGACCGTAGTGAACCCACTCTGCGCACATTTTTGGACTTTCACAAAGGAGCAATAGAAGCCCAATTCATCATATCTACTGTCACGGTACATCTATGAAAAATATTTTAAAACCATCACGTAAAATAGTTATACAACACATCTATAAAAGAGATCTAATCCATCAACATGGAGACTAACTAGAATATAAAAACACTCCCATCAAATGTTTTCAAAGTTGAGTCTCAACCTCAAAGGTTAACTCCAAACCTCCAAAGAAAACATTATTTTCAAAATTTTCGTAAAAACTCCTTTTTCAAACAATTCGTTTACCCAAAAGAACCACCAAACCATCAAAGTAAACATCAAACGCCCACATAGGACACCAGTCGACTGACCATCCATGCCCAGCCGACTAAAAACATGCTGGAAAGCATGAAAAACCAAAATATAACCATGTCGGTCGATTGATCTGGAGGTTCAGTCGACTGACCTCCCAACAAAAATATGATCTAATCGATTGGTCATCAAGATCCAGTCGACTGACCTTGCTCAGAAATGGGTTTTTGAGCTACGGTTTTTATCTCTAAACCTCAAATCAAGCCTCTAAACACCCATCAAACACCCTCGGACATTCACACGTCCAAGCCTAACACCAAAATCTCGAAAAGAAACTCTCAAAACACACTTCCATCTACCGAAAATGATGAAAAATGGTTTTACACAAAAAATCAATTTAAACATAAATCACCTTTCATGCATTTTTAAACGGTAAAAACGTATACGATTACATGTAGTATCCCTTTAAGACAATAGAGTCTAGAATCCTACCTCGGTGAGTTAAAAACTCGATGTCTCGTTTCACGTGTAAAATCGAGCTTCGCCGGAATAAAATTCTATCCGGATGAATGCATAGACCATTGTGCTAATAATAAGGATCGGCAGTTGGATCGCCAAAAACTAAGTCCCGAGCCATTGAGAAGTTAGAGAGAAGGTAGAGAGAAAAATGAGGAAACTTAGTCAAGAAGTTTTGAAAAATATCTTTTGAAAATATCTATCGCCAGATATTTATAGGTCTCCAAAATATCTTTGTTTTTTTTTTAAATTTTTGAAATTCGCACTGCAACTCCCAACAACTCCAGAAACCAAGCCCGCATGCGTATTTAAACTTAATCATGCATCAAAACACATATAAACATGCTAAAATAAAAATACCAAAATGCGCGTCAAACATAAATATATAACTCAAAATTGAAACGGAACAGGGTCTCACAATTTCCTAACCTTTTATTTTAGCTTAATTTTCTTTTGTACACTTTTTCTTTTTCTTTTTTTTTTTCCTTAAATCATTAGGTGTTCTCTTGTCATATTTTTTATATTCATTTTAGTTATGCTTTTAGATAATTTGATAACACACATAATTAATATGGTAAAATTAGAGAATGTTTTATTTATATTCATTTTAATAATATTGCATGTGGGTTTGCTCCATGTATTCTTTAATTAGAAATTGCATGCCGTAGGACTTAGAATTTTTTTTCTTTATTTGGTGTTCTATATATATAAGTTATATATTTTCTATACTTGATTTTGGATATTTCCTCTTTACCTCCACTTTCTTTATTTGAATGCATTTGAAAAATCTTATTAAAGAACCAATGATGATTAGTAGAGGCAACCTTACGGTTGGACGAACGGGGTGCCTAACACCTTCTCCGATTCGTACCTCAGCTCCTGAACCCTTTTTCTCTGGTTAAACGTTTTAAAGATTAGTAGCCATTTTTGTTTTTCTTGATTTTTCTCAAAAACCAAGTGGCGACTCTATTTTTAACAAAAAGGAATTTTTTAAATTTAGCTTTTTAAAATTTGGCTTTGAAGGTGTTAAAATGCTTTTCAAACATCTTTTGAACTCCTTATTTTTTACCATTTCAAAACCCCAAAATTTTGGTGCCACTTGATCACACTATTAAACCCTTCTACGATCCTTTCAAACCTCATGCATCCAGCACGGTTCCCAAACACGATCTCCTAATCACTAGGATAATGACCAAACCACAGATCTGCATTCTCGTAGGAATCCTACCGAACTAATACTCGTCACATGTTGTAACCAAAACCCTTACACATTCCAACCCCGTCACGATCCATGCTCATCCCTGCATATCTATAACTCATACTCGCCCCCATATCATCGAGCTTACTCACTCGTAACTCAGTTCTCAAACCTCAGTAAGGGATACAACGTCCAAGGTCATCAGAACTACTTTGACTACCACAACACCCAGTTAGCAAGGCATATTTCCAAAACTACTTACGTTCTGCTATCTCAACATGCATGATTACTACGCTCCCAGTCACTATGTTCTCGTCTATATCCTATCTCGAGTACATGGCTCATGACATCATATGGCGTATGGCTCTCGACGGCCAAAACCACGTACACCCAACCTTAACCGAAAGGGATTTTCACTATCCACAGAACCAATCATAACAACTGTTTCCTAGGGTCTTCGATAGCCCCATCACCCCTACTCATAAGGCTATCCATGACACAACTACAACCTCCGAGAACATAATCTATAGAGGGGCCAACAACCAAAACTAAACCACTAATCATGCTTCAACTACGCCCAAATAAAACTCTACTCAGACTAACACTCAATAGTTCACCAATCGCGGTCAACCTCACGCGGCTAACCTAACTCACTGACAAGTTCCACGATGCACCAAGTGGTTGACACTCAACCCATAACTTTGTCTTTCAGCAACCACTGCAATTGAGTCGCACATCCAAGACCCAAACCACGATCTTATCATCTTAAAGGGTGTACAGATCATATATAACAGCGATATAGAACACAACAACCTATCATGTTATTTCTAACACGTATCACATAATCATGCTAACACATAGCCAAAATGAGTATGCAACATATGACACATACCGAGGAGAACCGACAAGAATGACGTGTCACTTTGGATAACCTACTTAGATTCCCTGCTAGAAATCACGTCAGCTAAACGCGTTTTTAACTTGGCTCCCAAGTTTGTTAATCCAAACACTCGAAGGTAAGACTAATCAATCTTAAGGTTCAATCTTCATACTCACATATACACGACATCAACATGCTCAACACCTAACATGCTCATGTTCAAACATAAACACATGTAACCAAGCACACACACATCTTTCCTCATAAGGTGATGCACCATTTTTTCACGACTCATAGGTATTCGAATCTAGAGCTCTAATACCAAGTTGTCATGCTCCAAACACTAGGTCACGCGAAAAGTCCACGAACAACCACCAAAATTGCCCAAATGAATGGATGAAAACCAAAAAAAGCTAAAACAAGGCTAAAACCTTTGTAAAACACACTACCGAGGATTTATTTGATTTAAAAGAGTAGTCCAACAAAATACGGTTACGGTCCCACAAGCTAAGCCTTTAAAATAAAAGATACAATTTGAGTAAAAAAATTCTTTTAAAAAGATGTGTAAGCCGTTCTAAAATCTCCCTTGAAGCACAAGAGTGTATATGAAACGTAAATCATTTGAAACCCCCTTTTTGTAAACCGGTGAACCAAGCAATGAAAAGCGTAGTAAGAAACTACAGAAAATAATAACCAACCCATGGTTTCTCTCGAAAACATAAATCGGCACCCCGGCCATAAGAATTATACATATATATGCTTGAAAACATGTTACATCTAAACATGAAATAGATACAGAAAAGTATAAACTACCTATCAAGACAAAACAAAAGTCCTATCATTAGCCACCTCCGGGCACCTCAAGGTTAACCTACAGGATCACGTTCACCTGAAAAATGATTTTAATAAATCCCACAACATGAGCCAAAACTCAATAGAAATAGACTATAAAGTCGTAAAGCAGGATATGCAATCACGTAGCATATAGTTGACTCAACCTCATGAGCCTCAAAACGATTTTACATCATAAAACCCTAAGTTTTCTTTCAGACTCCCATAAGTCTCCAAAACGATTTTCCATCCTCAAAATCGAGCATTTCAACAATGTAAACAATATTTCACAATTAAACAAAAGTAGTAACCAAAACGTTATTTTTTCACTCGGAACACACAGTTGAGAACAAAACGATATTTTTCGCTTAGAACACACAGTCGAGGAACAGAAAAATGAATCCTATATACCGACTCTGTCAAACTAGGAACAAAGACAACAACTATAGACTCTTGCCCATTACCCTAATCTTGAACTACTTAAGGTCTTCTAGGTGATGACAAGTTCTATACGAAGTCACAACAACAATCACTTAGTTTACGGGCCCAAAACCCGAGGGCACTAAACACCCACCACCTCATTTACGGGGAATAACCCGAAGGCACCTACACTGTGCACATTTTTGAAATTTTACCGAGGAGCAATAGAAGCCCAATACACGCCCACTGTCACGGCACATCTACAGGATCATTTAAAAATCGTCACGTAGCTCAACTACGAAAATATTTTCACAATTATACATCGACATGTATAATAAGAGATCCAGCATCCATCAACCATGGAGATCAAACAAAAACATTTTCAAACAAAAATGTTTTCACCATTTCAATCAAAACGATTAAAATCTCAGACTCAACCCCAAGGGTTAACTCCAAACCTCCAAAACACAGTTTTCCAGATTTTCACAAATCACCTCATTTTCAAATTTCCTTTTGAAAACCAGACATCTACAAGTCCATATCATGTAATAAACCAAGAAAAACACAAAACATGCTTTTTATCCGAACAACATGGTTTAAAACATAAAAATACAAGATTTAAAGCATTTTTAACCGGTGAAAAAGCATATAATTGCACATAACATCCTTTAAAGAAAACATAGTCTAGGATCCTACCTTATTGAGCCAAAAGCTCAACACCTCAAAAAACAAACCTCGACAAAATGCGATTCCGCCCAAATGGATGCGAACCCCCCAGCACTGATACTAAGGATCCACTGTTCGATTGTTGAAAATCGAGTCCCGGGCCCATTAAAATCTAGAGAGAAGACAGAGAAAATGAAACTTACTCAAGAAGCTAACTTTTTCAAAATATCTTCCAAGGGCTTGATATTTATAGAATTTTACGCTAGGCTATCACCGGTTGAGCGGACAGGGCACCGCTCGAACGGTGGCTACCGACATAACTCTCTGCCACACCCTTGCTCGAGCAGACATGCCACCGCTCGAGCGGCCGTCGTTGGGTGAAAACCCGAGAACAGGACCCAACACTTCTCACATATCTTCGTCCAAACGTCCCTTAGAACCTCGTGCATATCCAAGCTCAAAGTACTCACATGAAACATCACCGAGGTCAAAAGTTAACTCTAACTCCATCAGCACTTAAATTATTTTAAAAAATAAAACGGTTCGGGGTCTCACATAATGGGTTACTATCCACATCCCAACTATAGGAAGAAATTGGGCCACGCGACGAGGGCGTCGCGCCTTTGAGTGGAGGATATTGTGATACCTCATCCTACATCGGTGGGATATAAAAATTGAATTTGATATATAAAGAAACTTATGTGCTACTACTAATAACTTGGGCATAAGCTTTTAGGCTGCGTTGTTAGACTCTTTATTCAAGTTATTGAACCAGTGGTTCACTTGGGTCGTCATAGATGGGGTGTGCTAGTTTGACCATTGCAAACTTTTGAAATTCGAATTTCGTCCGGACACTAGTTCGAACATTTCTTAATAGAGGGTGTTTTATTCAAATGCTTTCGCATAGAGTGGTTTTTGTTTGGATACCTATCTAGACGAAGTTGAGCAAATTGAATCTTAAGAATCCCAATGACATAAGGAAGAGCAGGAATCTCAGCAAAGAGATTTATCATGCTAAAATGGTGTAGGGCTATTTGTCCTTTCAAAATTTAAACCCATTCAGACACTTGTCCGAACATTTCACACAGAGACTCTCTCATCAAGATGCTCGTCCAGACGTTTTAGGTTTCTTTTTTTGATATGCACTTTTTTTTTGGTAATTAAATGTAACATAAGAGAAAAAAAACTACACGTTTACAAGGGGCATACCCCAAGCCTTACATAACCACCAAAAACATGATTCCAAGGGACATACCCCAGGAAATTACATCACTTACCAAACAAAACAAGGACATTAAACAACCTGAGCCACATAACCCCCGCTTGGGAGCGGGGGAGAAATGCTTACCAAGCAAAACGACATACAACCCTCAATGATGGGAAGGTCACTAGACTGTTACAAGCCATTAACCAATCCCGCTAGAAAGAACTACCAACTTAACTGACCAAGAGATGATTTTTTCTTTTTCTTACCACTAGACTTCTTAACCTGCTTACTCCCTGCCTTCTGTCTAGGGGAAGAGAGAGGGACTTCATGCTCCCTGTCAATCAAGGTCCACAAATCCGTAACCTCACAATTTTTCACATCCAAAAGCGCTCAGAAGGAGTTAGAGATCGCCACATGTGCCCCTTGCTCCCTTTTGCCCACATCGGTTAACGGTGTAAAATCCACAGTAGGTGCATCATCTCGAGGCCCCTCAGCCACAGCTATATTTTGCTCCACAGGGGAGACAACCGGTGCGATCGAAGCTTGCTCAGTTCTAACTCTCTCCACTGGGACTGGAGGGCTAGAGTTTTCAATAACAAGATTATCATGGGTGATAATATTCTCAACTTGAATCCACTCACCTTGCACCTCAACCTTTTCTACACTTGCCTTTGGAAAACTATGATTACACTGACTGGACTCGTGACCAAAAGCCTTACAAGACGAACAAATATCAGGAAGCCCCTGGAATTCCACACGAGTTTGAATCGATTCACCTTCACACCTAATAGTAATCTCATGTTGCAAGGACTTAGTTGCATTTATTTCGACACAAACCTGAGCATAAGAAATACGTTGCTTAGTTTCAGTTACCCGATCCAAGAATAAAGGCACACCTAGTACACTAGCAATACGACTTAAACACTACCCATTCCAGAATTCCAAAGGCAAGTCATGGAGCTTGACCCACACCGGAATCTTATGCATAACCTCCTTGGTAAGGGACAATTGTTTCCTCCATCTTTTGAAAATTAGGAGCTTCCCGAAGAAATGCCAATGCCCTCTGTCAAGGACACTTTCCATAGCCTCCCTGATCTTGAACTTAATGAAGTAGAACCCTTTATCATTACCATATACCTTAGACAAACCTTCATGATTCCATAAAGTTCTAGCGGTCGCCCTAACTAAGGAAAATGCCAAATTTGTATCAAGGAAGTAACCAACAAGGCATGAATCCCATTCCTTATCATCAACCAAGTCCACCGCAATATCAACAGAATCAACTTGCCTAGAACCTCTGACTTCAAAAAACTCCAGACAGGTACATGAAGAGCTCCTATTTGTCAACAGGATGCCCAGGACCGTTTCTTTGGTTGGTTAGCCATTTTATCAAGCACTTCAGGTGCAACATCATTCTCAAACATCTCACGACCAGTGGGCAAAGTGGACAACTCATTCATACAAGCCCTGTTTCCTACAAAACCTCACCCTGGGAAAGTTCCACGACCTCAGAAACCTCCACGGTTCATTTGAATGGAATGAAAACCACGCTGAGGGGGAGTCGTAACAGGGGAAGATGACCCAACCCGCCGACTGGTGCCTACATCCACTGCACTTGATAGTGCCGCCATGGGGGCCATTTGTGCGCTAGTTGCCGCCTTCCCAAAAGATTCAAAGACCGTACCTGGGGGTGGGATGGGGATAGCTCCTCTGTTGAACGATTTCCATGGATACATTCCAACCTATCCTTGATGACAGAAATCTGCTCCTTACTGAGGGGGCTAAGACCTCGCTTTGCCCCGTTCAAAGCTTCTAAGGTGACCTTCTCAAAACAATCTTGATCATATAGATCTTGCTCCACCTGACCAAGATTATATGCGTCAGTTGCTTCCTGAATCATCGACGCCGTACCTCTCACTTCGTAAGGCAGAACACGATTCACATTTGGGGAAGAGACCGGCGCTGAATCTAGCTCACAGTCCATCGAGAGATCTGTATTTACCGCTTGAATCAACGGCGTTCGAACACTGCGTACAGAGGAAACCCTAGGCCAATCAACGCAATCTGGGTTAACTTGTGTAAGGAAAGACTCCCCTGAACTCAGATTAACCATCGTGTCACAGAGCAACGAGATCTAGGGCACGAAATCGCACCTAGATCGCACCAGCAAAAACACACACATTACCCTATGTAACTTTTTTGTAAAATGTGGAAACCTTGGTAAGCACTTAAAATGAAAAAAATGATGGGTTCTCTCTCTGAAGAGCTAAGTTTAACGTCTTCAGCCAGACATGGAGATGGGTTAAGGATTCCAATATGCGAGTTCCAGTAAGGCGATTGACTTGGCAGCGGGTTCGGCGGAGATGTCTTCTATGTATGCCTTGAATCGTTACCCGTTGACTGTAAAAGACTTACCACTTCGAGGATTTAGCAATTGACAAGCGCCGTGTGGGTAGACACGTGTTGGGAGGGCTACATACTAAAAATAATGTACTAGATTTTTGGTATTTGATTTGATTTTAATAAAATCTATTTTTTCATTTTAATGAGAATCTGTATGAGCGATGTTTGCGTTACATTTAATTATTTAATATTGTGCATGTGTGTCTTTTATTCTACATAGTAGTTAATCTGGTATGTAGAGTTCGTTTACGCATGAAAGACTAGATTATTGGTTCTTATAGAATATAAATTTATAGTTCACATTCTTAGATAGAACTTGATACACTATCGGTATGGCTATAGCACTGTATTTTAGTAGGTCTGTCTTGATTACGGAGAATGATATAGTTGACTATACTTTCGACTCATTGTATTAGTACAATTTATGTGTATTGAACAGGATCATATTGGGATAATTAATTTTATACTGACTATATAAATTAATTTACACACCAAGATTATTATGAGTGCGTATGCACTTAATCCCGAAATAATTATTAGTATTTAGTGTTTATTATTTTGATTCATTAAATGATGCAATCTTTTACGGGTCAATAATTTCGATGAATTGGATAACGACATTATGTATATGATGAATATTAATTATTATTTATATCAAACCATGTAGGTGAATTTTATAATTCAATATATAAAATAAATTAAGCGAAAAGTCTTAATGAATTATCGAAAAGGTTGATTAAATATAATTCTCAATAATTTGATTTAATTTACGGTTATCTGCAATCAAAATGTGAAAGAGAATAATAAGCATTTAATAACAAGAGCTCGAATAATTGATTTTGAGAATAAGGCCGGAGTGCAATTACAATTTTTTAGTGGTATGAATTATAGTTTATAATTACCCAAAAAAAATAATTATTGGTTATGTTTTTAGAAAATTGTTTCTAGATTGAAGTAGATTTTTCTAATTATATTAGAAATTCGTATCTTATTTACTCCTTAGATCCCTACTGCAGCATATATATATGCCATTATAACCTTAGCCACCACTACACGTACTTAGATACACAAATATTCTCCTTAGGGTTTCCACATATTTTGCGAGAACCAGAAAAAGGGGGAAAGAAACCAGTTAGGGTTTGAAGCACGAAAGATGAAAGCCCACACTTTGTTCGTGTCTTCGACATTCAAGAATACAACAAAAGATCTAAGTAGAGATGAGACTGCCAGTTCTTCGCGTTGATCTTGAAGATTCAATCATCCAAGTGCTAAAACATTATCAAATCAGAGAGATTACGCAAATATAATTTCTATTTCACCTTGTGGGTGTACAGTGTTTCAGTTTTGGGGTTCGAGGAAAAACTAAGGCTTTTTCGTCCTAAATCTATCCGAACGCCCCATGCGTTTGTCTGGAAAAAATTGCGCAGTGCAATTTTTTGTACGTTGTAGATCATATCCTGCACCGTGTTTTGATTCGATTCATATGCACTATCATTATTTCTTGAGATCTCAATCCCTTCAAGCGGTACCAGAGTGGTCTTTGATACCGTATATGGGTTGAATCAACTTCATATTGTTCATATCATTTGGTCCTTACATATGGAATTTGAGTAGAGTAGAACTGTGCTAACCTTTGTTTTACAGCGTTCTATCCCGATTTCATGGTTATGTTTGAATGTATGTTTGATTGCATGTCTTGTGTGATGATGGTTTAGGACCCTTTCTTGTAATTTTTAATAGGTTGAAATTAAATATTGGATTGTTTTGAGGCCTCGGTGTCATATTCCATGAGTTTTTCGAGTTCTGGTTGAGAAATGGTGCTTTGGGTGCATGATGGTGTAGTTAGGGTTTGAAAAATACAAAATGCAGAAATCGTAGTCTTTCCAGATGCCCAACGTTCGTCCAGACGAAAAACATTGTGGGGGAATCCGTCCGAACGGCTCAACATCTGTCCAGACAAAAAAGGTTCTACTGTAAATTGTTCGGGCGGAACGAACCAGTGTGCTATTTTTGGTCGAGGTTTAACCATAGAAGTCGGGATTTATTTTGTCTTATTCATTATATTTGTTTATAGTTTTTGTTGTGGATGTATGATTCTGGATAACATGGACAACCATTATTGCATGCTTGACAAATGGCTTAATTTAAATAGATTCATAAACATGAAATTGGTTTATATGAGTAACTAAAAAATGAAATGAAATTATTAGATTTTTTATTTAAAATTTATTTTTCATAAAATTTGAAACATTTAAAATTTTATTTGTTACACATATAATACGTAAAGATTGGTTTTAATTGGAATCTTTTGTAACGTATAGGTTATTTCAAAATTATCAATTTATTAAATTAAATAATTTTTATATACCTCAAAATGTTTTAAACACTAAGTAGGTGAGTAAATTTATTCACAGATAAATTTCACGATCTCCATCACTAGTTTATAGGTGATATAATTAATTTCGTGTGTTGGCCTTAGGTGTCTTTCTCCCCATCGGACGAAATTAATTGCAGTATCACCGGTATATACCTCATTGAGGGATAACTCTGGATAATTGTTAGTGTGGATCACTTCTATATCTGAAGGGTTCAATACGAAGCGATTGATCTAGGTGTTAGGATTGTATAATAAAAATCATGATTTTGATTTTGGTATTTGTTTTTATTTATTAATAAAAATTATTCTTTATATTTTAATGAAAATCTGTATGAGCAATATTTGCGTTACATTATTTATTTGATATTGTACATGAATGTCTTTTATTCTACATAGTAGTTAAACTGGTGTGTAGAATTTGGCTTACACGCGAAAGACCAGATTATCGATTTTTGTAGAATATAAGTTTATGATTCACAATCTTAAATGAAATTGGGCACACCATCGGCACTGCTATAGTACAGTATTTTAGTAATCTGTCTTGATTACGGGGAACGGTCTTCGTGTGTATTGAACAAGACTGCTTGGGATAATTAATTTTATATTGACTATATAAATTAATTTACACCCCATGGTTATTATGAGTACTTATGCTTTTAATCTCAAAATAATTATTAAACACGTATATTTAATATTTATTATTTTGATTCAATGAAGGGTGTGATATTTTATGGGTCTATAATCCCGGTGAGTTGGATAACAATATTATTTACATGATGAATATTAATTATTGACAGAATTCATGTCCCGAATAAAGATTGATGCCTCTTTAAAAAAGTTTATAAGTTTTAATTATGTCAAACCCTGTAGGTGGATTTAATAATCTGACATATTAAATAAGTTAACCAAAAGGTCTTAAAGAATTGTAAAAGAGGTTGATTAAATATAATTGTCAGTAATTTAATTTAATCGACGAGTATCTGTAATCTTAACTTGGAGGAGAATAATAAGTATTTAATAACATGAGCTCAAAAGTTTGGATTTGAGAATAAGGCCGGGAGTGCATTACAATTCTTTAGTGGCATAAATTGTAATTTATGTTTCTAAAAAATTGCTTCTGGGTTGAAGTAAATTTTTCTAATTACATTAGAAGTTCGTGTCTTACTTACTCCTTAGGTCCCTACTGTAGCCTATAATTATGCCATTATAACCCTGGCCGCTATCATACAATATATCATTTAGTCTCTTAGGGTTTCCATAGATTGTGAGAACAGAAAGACAGAGTAGTAGCCAGATAAGGTTTTGTTACACGAAGGATCTAACACTACTAGAAAAGTGACCTTTTGCTACCACTTATTCCCATCGCCAAAAGTCAATATCCCGTCGCAAAACGTATTAGCGACAGTATAGCGACGGCATTTAATGGGTCTCAAATAATGGGGTCGCAAAAAGTATTAGCGACGGGAAAATGCCAACGTAATAAATTTGTGACGGTAAATATATTTGTTTGTGACGGTTGCATGCTCGTCTCAAAAAACACAATTGAACGTGTTATTGCGACTGCATAATTGCAGTCGCAAATAATTAGACCTATAGCGACCGTGTAAACCGTAGCTAAAACAACAATTACAGACTCAAATGTGGTGTTGAAAAAACTTTTAGCTATGGTTGCGGCCGTCGCAATAGCTTTTATGTGACTATAAACCTTCCGTCGCAAAAAATATTTAACGACTGTATTATTGCCATTGCAAATAAGATTCTAATAATTTTTTAGGGTGGCACATTTTTTGCTACCAATAAATACCGTCGCAAGAACATTGTAATTCTTTTGCAATGGACATTAGCGATAACACAAAATATTGTCATAAAATCTTACTTTCTTTTGAAAAAGAACCTATTTATAATGTTGGCAAACGTCCCATCATTAATACAATATATTTTTTGCAGTAACTAATATAGTAGTCGCAAAATATCTATTTTAAAATTTTGTCAAATAACTATTATTAAGAACCTGTAATATGAGTTTAAATATTAAAAAATACACTAAATTTAAATACATCAAGAAATTAAAAAAAAAGATATTTTATTCACCACATTACCAAACATAAAAATATTCATCCATTCAATGTAAATAAAAAATATTAATCCATTCAATACAAATATATTCTTATACCATAAATTTAAAACAATACAGTACTCGTTCAACAAAACATTATAGATTTCTTAAAATACCAAACAAAAACTGAAAGATAGAGTTATCAATGCACTGAATATAGTTCTGCTACATCAATTTGTCATCAACGCATTGAATAAAGTACTCTTGAAAATATCAATTTGTCAGCATCACCTGAAAATTATTCAAACATTATTACTATTATTTAGATATATATATCAAAAACATACAACATTAAAAATAACATCAAAATTAATCATTAATATCATAAATATAAAAATTGTGATATAAAAAATGCATAACTATACAAGACATAACAGAAGGTTGTACTTAATAGACATGTAATTTGGTTAATGGTTGATATTGTTATTAAAATTATCCACTTTTGTCTATGTAAATGTGTGTGCATATGTGTTTTTTCTCCTATCAAATGATCCATTCTTGAGCAATGAGCATCCATCCTCACTACCGTCCTACTAAAGAATGCAACCTACAAAAAATCTGGTTGTGTGTGCCAAATTACATGGCATTTTGGGTTCGTTTGGCAATTTTATTTTCATATGTTAACAAATAAAAACATAAAATAAAATGAGACATTCGGATTTTCAATAGGCTCACCTGTAACCTAACTACAAAGAAAATTCACTTTCTAAAAGCAAACAATTATTAAAGTACTATTAATTGTCACAAATTTGCCAAAAAGAGATGGCATATAAAGGAGCATAAAAACCTAACATAATTTACCCAAAAAATAAAGCGACATTTCATCAATTGTAAAAAATTGAGATGGGCATAAGTGCAAATGAGTTCTTCATGATATGATTTTGAAAGTATCGCACAACACATTTCTTTAAAGAACATCTGCACAAGGGACCAAACTTTGCTAAAAAAATTAGAACCGAATAGCCAACAAAATTGTTTCATGATGTGATGATAAGGATAAAAACCCCTAACTTTAATCCCAAAAGAAAAGATAACCATTTCATGATTTGATGATAAAGTTTAGAAAACCAAACCTGAGAACTAAAATTCATAATAAGATAAAAATAAACTAACAAAGCTGAAAGAGATAAATCTAAAACCAAAATTGAAATTGAGAAGACAATTTATATAAACCCACAACCAAAGAGAAAACGAACCTCAACGCCAATGTATAATGAATTTGATGAAAGCTCCGCATCAACAACGAAATGCAAAACTACAAAAACAAATACCAGATCAGATGATGAACCACCTGGTTAGCAACTATACATACAACTATATATATATGTGTATGTATGTGTGTGTGTATACATTTCCATCCACATAAGTCGACACTAGAAACCAAAATCAAAAAAACAAAAAATAAAACTTTGAAACCAAACTTCAAACCCCTAAAACAGAACAACTAAGGTCCAACAACGGCTTCACCCAGAGGAAACAGTCTCACCCACCAACACGTTACCTTATAATTTAATAAACAGTATAACTGCAAATTTCATGAAACTCAAATGCGATATTGTAACAACTACGATCTCCATAGAAAACAATAAAACCTGATCACTACTACCATCCGAACCCTTAGCACTAAAATCAACAATTACGAAATAATCAGCATAAAAAAAACTTGCTAAAATCCCAAACGAAGTCTCAATCAGTGAATCGGGCACGATTTCCATCAACAAAATCAAACAAAAACCAAATTACACTAAAATAACCTAAAAAAATCAATTCACCACTTCCAATTCAAAAGCCCTAAATTCGAACTTTTCTCCCACTTTTTCCAGTAAAATTCACCTGCTGATGACTTGCGAGGAGGTCATCAGAGTCATCGGAGTCGTTGTCCATGAACTCGTTGTCGCCGCTGTAGTAGTTGTCCAGGGACTCGGTGTCATTCGCGTCATGCATATCCAAATCCATCACTAACCCTAGAGAGAAAAACCTTTAATATCGATCCCTCCCTCCCTCCCCCAAAACTCAAACTCGGCGATCTGATTAGCACAAAGAAACAGGAAAAAGACGGTGAATTGGGACACGGAATGATCAGATCATCATATTGAGAGAAAGAAAAGAGAGGAATTAGAGAATTTTTATGAGGAGGATGGTGTCCTATTTCTTGGAATTCTTGCTTTTTCTTTTTGTTTTGGTTTTGATGAGGAGGATGGCGTGGAATCAGAAGGAGGCCGGCAACGGCGTGGAATGAGAAGGAGGCCGGCAACGGCGTGGCCTACGTGGTCTGTGAGACCCTGACCCTTTTTAATTTTTGCAACGTTTCGATGTGTTGTTTATTGTTTTTACAATAGCATGTTTATGTGCGTTTTATGCATGTTTGAGCTTAGAAATGCATGTTGGGTTGGAAATCAGGACCGTTGGGTGTTGTGGTATGAGGGTTTTAAAAAAAAATAAAAGATATTTTTCGTGGCCTATAAATTTCTGGCCTTAGATATTTTGGAGGAGATATTTTCTTTTGGGAAGCTTGGAGGCTAAGTTTCCTTTCCAAACAAAAAACCTCTGCCTTCTCTCTAGATTTTCTTGGGGCCCGGACTTTATTTTTGGCGATTAAGTAGCGGATCCTTGCTATCGGCATCGAGGGCTACGCGTTCATTCGGACGAAATTTCATTTCGACGAAGTTTGCTTTTCACGGAGTTCGAGGCGTCAAGCTTTTAACTCAACGAGGTAGGATCCTAGACTATTTTGTCTTTAAAGGGTGCTACGTGCAATTATATGCGTTTTTATCGTTTAAAAATGCATGAAAAGTTGGTTTATTTATGAAAAGTTGGTTTATTTTGAAAAGTTAGATTTTGGGTTTAAAATCACTTTTGGGTTGATTTTGGTTGGAGGAAAAAGGGGTTTGAGGCTTTTCTTTCAGTGTATCTTTGTTGTTTTGGGCTTGCGTATGTCCGTGGGTGGTTAAAGGGGTGTTTGGATGGTTTAATTTGAGGCTTAGCAGATTTTTTCGTAGCTGAGTATGCTTTCCACCATCTCCCTGTAGCCTGTTCTGAAATTTGAAAATTTGGCTTTTTGTGTCGACACATTTTCTGTTTGTATCGACCCCTCTGATGTTTGTGTCGACACCTTTCCATTTGTGTCGACCCTTTTCATGTTGTTTGTGTTTGACGCTTCTGTGGTTAATTATAGTGAACTCTCGGTTGTTTTATGTCGACACGAATTTCTATTTGTGTCGACACATTTTGCTGTTGGTGTCGACACATTTTCTGTTGGTGTCGACACATTTTCCCTTCTGTTGGAGTTGTGCATTCTATTGTTGTTTGTGTCGACACCTTTGCTATTTGTGTTGACACCTTTTCTGTTTGTGTCGACACCTTCGTTGGTTGTGGAACCCTTTTCTTTTGGTCATATCTTTCTCATCCGGACTCGAAATTGGATCATTTTTGTGTTCAAATTGAAGCCCAGGAAGTCTTCTTTTCAATGGTACCTCTCTCACAATAAAATTATTTTTGTAAAAAAGTTTTGATAAAAAAAGTGAGGGTATGTCAAAAACTCTTAACCGTTTTTCACCCATTTTTGGCCGAATGTTTGGGAAAAGCTTATTTTTCATCATTGATGGAACTTTTTATCAAATTTCTTATTCCTTGGGAGTTTGTTGGTGGATGATGTGGCGGTTGGCCTTTGGGTCTTTATACATGTTTAATGTATAACTGTTTGAAATACTTATATATCATGTTTTGTGTTTAAACCTTGTTTCGGATAAAAAGCATATTTTACGCTCTTTGTAGTTTATTACATGATATGACTTGTGAGTGTTGGGTTTTCAAAGGGTGTTCTTCAAAATGGTGGAAATGGTGGTTTTATGAAAAATCTTGACAAATCATGTTTTGGAGGTTTGGAGCTCACCTTCGGGGTTGAGTCTCAGGTTTTGAAACGTTTTGTTGAAAACGGGAAAAAACATTTTGGAAAGGTTTTGTTGATCTCCATGTTGATGGATGGATTTGTATAAACATGTATAATGTATATTTGTGAAATATTTTCGTAGTTGAGCTTCGGTTCAGTTTTTAGATGGTTATCTAGATGTACCGGGATGACGTGTATTTGGCACGATTTGCCTTCGGTGTAAGTCCAGAAACGTGTGCAGAGTAGGTACTCAGGTCTCGAAGTCCCCGTAAATTGAGGTGGTTGAGTGCTCAGCTCCCTCGGGTGTCGTGCCCGTAAATTGAGTGGCTATGTCGTGGTGCTCCATATAGAACCTGTGTGTATCTAACCGGTCCCATGATATATGGAGATTAGATACTGGACAGGGGTCTATAGTTGCTACTTCTGTCCTCTTGTGATAGAGTCGGTACATAAGATCATATTCATCTTTTCTGCAATGGTACATTCTGCGAGGGAACATTGTTTTTTATTACTGTTTTTTCTTAACTGTGGTTGATCATTTGCATTTGTTGCAATACCTGGTTTGAAGGATGAAAACATGAGTTTTATGAAATAAAACCGTTTTGGAAGACTTGTGTAGTCTAATGGAAAAACTTGGGGTTTATGGAAAACCATTTTGTGTTCGGTGGTTGAGTTTAGCTCCCACCCTATATGATTGCATATTTCCTGCTTTACAGCTTTATAGTCTGTTTCTATTGGGTTTCAGCTCACGGGTGGGATATTCTGTAAAACCATTTTCAGGTGATGATGTGCATAAGGAGTAGCTCTGGTGATGCCCACGGTGGCAGAAGACTTTTAGTAGTTTTTCCTTTTTGGTATGCCTATTCTTGAAGGCAGGTTTTGTACGCCATAAGGCGATATATTGTATGTATGTTGGAACTGCATGTCTTTTGTTTATGAGAGATACATTTTTGGGTATTCCATTGGTTTCAACAGGCGGATTTAAATGTATGAAAACCTATATTTTTCATAAAATTGGTGTTTGGTGGATTTTCATGTGACCCTGAATTTTGGGGCGTGACACTTGCATTTTATTCAATACGTAATTAGTACAAGGTTCTCAAAAAGTTCACATAGCATAGACACAAGCTTCAAACAAGAGAGAATGTATAGCGCCTAGTGTACTAAAGCCTAAACAAACAAATGCGGATAAAAGTGACGAACAGTTGTCTCGTGTTCCCAAGTTGCTTCGTAAATGCCATAGTAACGCCACTGGATCTCCACGTACTAAATGTTCCCTAGCCCTCTACGAGCTCTATCTGTGATGGCCACCGGTACCTCTTCATAAGTCTTCGAATAATCAAAGTTGATATCTGAGCTGCGTGGGTTAACGATCCCTCGTCTATCTCTCGGCATTGTCATCTGCAGCCATCAAGTCTTTACCAAATCTTCGAGTCGTTCCTTAAACCCTGGCGGTACTTCCACTCAGTATGCTATTTTTTCGTGTTTTCCTAGAACCTTTAACGGACCTATAAATCGAGGGAAAGATTCTGACTTCCTCCACCTCTTTGCCCTTTTTGGGAATACTCGGGCATAAACCCACTCGCCAATACGGTAGTCCTTGGAATAGTCTTGGCGGCTCTAGTAGGTTGTTGCATCTGTCTCCTTGTCGTCCTCTGATTCGGGCGGTGGCGCCTCTAGTGGGTCATAAAAGAATGCGATGGCTCGATCCTCATTCTCATCATCCTCAAGTTCCTCCTCATCGTCTGCTTCAAAGTTTGCCTCGTCCCCTACTACATCGGGTTCCTCGTTTGCTCCTACTTCCTCAATCTCTTACTCTTCTTACACTGGCCACTCGTTCGGAAACATCCCTGCTAACGAAAACATGTCTACCGGGTCTTGCTCTTCAGCGGGCTCTTCCTCAGGGTCTGAGTCCTCTGGTTCCGATGCTGCCCACGGTTCCCCAGCTAGTTCTGCGTCGGATGCTATCCTAAAGAAAGAAAGATAGAGAAAATTCTAAGGTAAAAATTTTTAAGTTGTTAAAATTATACGTGATAACCTAATAGTATAGACATTCTACAGAGTTTCTACGTTACAGAACTCGCGATCTCCCATTTCCCAAGGCTTGAAGGTTCACTAAACCTAAGCTTTGATACAAACTGTGACACCCCGTTTCCCGGGCATGTCGGGACATATGTAATAATAAATAAGGGACATATTCTAGCCGAATATTTATAATATTTAAGGTAACTATTACATCATTAACGATTCAGAGATTATTCAAAATACTTAATAAGTACAGTCATCTAGAAAACTTAACAGAAGTTACATTATGTCTGTGGAAAACTGAACAAAAGATCAAAAGTAAATAGTCTACGTCTTCAAACTGCATCGTTGGGATTATCCTGCTCCTGCCACGCTCCCCCTTCTTCAAAGTCTCCTTCCTTAACAAACGCACCTTCCTTGAGCTGTTCTTCTTCTTCACCTGTGGCATAAATGCCATGAGCCAGAGCTCAGAAGCAACTTCCCTAAATCGTCTAACAAACTCACGATAAAATATTCTACAATACATATCGTATAACACCCAATGCAAAGTTATGGGAACATAAATATAGACAAACTATCATTTTCAACAAGATGAGCACATATAAGAACAGGAGTGTGAGTGCGTGATGCAGATGAATAAAATGCAAATGCCCAACCCCAAGTACTTCCAGAACAATATCATGAATTTCACGCCGGGAATTACATAGTAGACTTGATGGTATATTGATCACTTAACCTATTCTAGCCTCGTTGCGAAAGGTAAACGCTCGCCTTGGCTACATACCTCAACCGTTTTACTCAATGGCAACGGCGGGGAGGGAACCAGTTTTATCCATCCTTATCCAGACCAGCCGATCCCACATTAAGTACTAGGATGCTTGTTAAGCGTCAACCCAAAGTCTAATTAAAGCTAGTGACGATCCCATGGTGCCTAAATCCCCCTTTTATAATAAAAACCTCCAATTCAATATCACATCTGGCAACCAAGGATGCCCTAGATCCAAAACCACTGAATAATTGACTTCCATGTCACCCAATCCAATCGAAAGATACGAAGGGGACTCTGATAACCCAAGATGAAATGGAGAAATGCCCATGACGTGCAATATGCCTCTCGTGTACAATTAATCGTTGCATGATATATATAAACATGACATGGCATATAGTACAACTTGCTAAAAAATTAAGTACAAGCATGTGTAGCATAACCACAACTTAGCAACATAGACTCAAACCATTGGCATGAGTTCATCTCATCAAAAGCATCATTTTATACACTAGTTACTTACAAAGTTCATATAAGATTCACATACTCAAATCTCATAAGCAACACACCATTCAAACACTAAACCAATTTTAGGTACAAGTTTTAATTTATAGTTTTAAGGTTGTGAAAGTGTTTCGAAGCACTTAGACATTTATTTAGTTTCTAAAATTTTAGCACCAATTAGATAAAAATATTTCTTACAACTTTCATATTTATCACTAATACTAGATCCTAAGGTACGAGGGTCATTTATTTTACTTAAGTAAAAATGGTCCAGCAATTTATAGAGAAATACATAGGAATTGAGCTTCTGTTGGCCACTGTTTTGGGTATCAATTCAAGGGATATGGCTCTAATGTTTTCTGGAGTTTTAGCTTAAGGTGTCCCCTACACGTTTCATGTTTTGATTTAGGGCAAGTTATTTGGCAAAGTTTGAGATTTTGGCCAATTTATAAAAAGGGTTCAGTTAGCCTAAAAATGGTCTGCATAGTGTGTTTTTAACAGAGAATTCTCAATACCTTTGGGGTATCATCCGAGGGTATTTTGGGCTTATTTTTGGTCAGTATATAGTTTAATAGGTTAACTACATTTTTTATGCCTACCACTTTTGGATTTGGATTTTAAAAAGTTAGGTTTTATGTCTCACAAAAATGTGTGACAGAGAGGTCTGCCAGTTACTGAACCTCAACACTAACTTTGGAATGGGTTTTGACCTATCAAGACTTCCTATATTTGGATCCTTTTTGGTGGACAGAAAGATAGATATGTCCTCTACATGTTTTTTGTTTTGGCCTAAGCTCGGTTCTCACTTTAACTTAAGGTGTTTAGGCCTGCAACTCATGGTGATCAAGATCTGACACTCTTTGGAAAAAATGAGATATCTGGAGTTCTACCTAACGAAATCACTTCAAACAAATTTTGTATGAAAGATAACTCAAACATTTAGATCAGGACACAAAATTAAATTTAAGACCATTTTTCTACATTTAGTTATGATGATTTAAAGTTTGTGGCAGAAAGTAAGTAAGTCCAGAAAATCAGGCTACTTAAGGTTTTGGTTGCTTAGCTTATGTTGTGTACATTTTTGGCATGTTTTCTTTGCATGCGTGTTATAAAATCATATAAACCAAAACTCCAGAATACACACAAGCCATAAAACTTAAAGACATGCATATGCAAGCTCATACAAAACTCAATCTTACACAAACAGCCCATGTTCTACTCCTATGACGCCTTTTTGACTCATTCTTTGTTTTATTTTCTTAGGGTTTGTTATAGAGATGGATTGACGGGTATCTTGGGGGAGAATATTAAAATATTTAAGGGAGTTGCTTACCTCTTTTGATGCTCAAATAGGTGAAGGAGAGTAGGACTTAGCTTTATTGTACTTCCCTTGAGCCTTTCTTCCTTTCTCTTCCTTCCTTCTTTCTTTTTCTCTCCTTCATCATTGTAGATACTTAGAGAAATTTTGGATAACCCCCTCTCATTTCTCTCAGCCGAATGTGTGAAGGGGAAGAGTGTTTAGGGTGTGTTTGTATAATAGAAATTATAATGGAGATTAATTATTGTAATTAGTTTTAAATTTGAATTTTTATAAATTCCTATTAGTTACATGAGAGGTGGGGGTTATTTGAGGGAGACATATTCTGACCATGGCAGCAAGTGAATTCGGCTAGGGCTGTTTGGGGAACTAAAAAGCTGATTTTGTATTTAATTAGGGCGTTAAATTGTATTTTGGTACATTTTTGTGAATACAAATGCATAAAATATTAATTTTATGTACCTAAACCTACTAAAACCTATTATATTAATATATTTATAATTTATTTAGTCTTTCCATGATTTATCATAATTTTGATAGAAATTAAATAAATAAGTATAGGCTTTTAAGATAAATTAAGCTAGTTTGACTAGAATTAGCTTTTTGATTGATTTATTGTGTAGAGACTTTAAATAATCATTTGCTTACTTTTGTTGAGCTATATTATTATATTAGTATATATATTACTTGTATAAAAAGTATTGGGTCAAAATAATGCTTAATTTATACATTTTTTTTTTATTTTTAAGCTTAAAAGGTAAAAAGTAGCTTTTTGGGCACAAATTCCTAGGTAGCCAGCCATGCAAGGGTAATTTGGTCATTTTTGTTGTTATTTTATATTTTATTAATTAATTTTATATAATTATCAGATTTTGAGTGTCCATGTGTCAAATTTTAGATTTTTAAGACTTTTTGCTGTACTAGGGGCAAAATGGTCATTTTACCCTAATTATGGGAATGTTTGATTTTTAATTTAATATTTTATGTTATTTACTTAATTTAAGCTATTCTGAGACTTTCCTGAGTGCTAGGACCTTGCCTCTGAGTATTTGGTCTTCTTTAGGGGTTTCGGGTCAAAATTAGGGTTTTGGGTTACTTAGGGTTTCTTCTATTCATATAGCGACCTAAGTTCTCATCGTCTATCTGTCGCTAATACTAGGGTTTGGGTTAAATCTCTCCATGGGTAGTTACAGTCTGAGCTATTACAACTAAGATCCGGGCCGGGTTGTTACAGTCTAGATGGTTACTACTAGGGTTCGGACCGGGGTCTTACAAATTGGGTGCCATTTTGGCACATCCTCCTCTTCATCATATTCGATATCCATAAATTCTTGTTCCACTTCTTCTATTTTCCACAGATCATTCTCTTCTTGGAATAAGATTTCTCTTGCATCGAGAGAGAATAAAGTCAGTATAGACACCCCAATTTGACCAAGTTGAATCTTAGGCACCCATCTCGAATGTGCTCCAATAATGAAAAAATGAGAGTTATACTCAAAGATACTCCCAAGCAATAAAAATCACAAATTCGATTGAAAACCCTAGAAAACCACCAAAAACATTTAGGCTGACATTTTTATCCTCGTGGTCGCTACTTTTTTGAAACTCTAGAACAAGTTGTGTCCTTGAATTCACGGCTGCCACTTTTTTTGTGACCCTAAAACAAGTCGTGACTTTCTTTGCCACGGCCGCCACTTTTTGAGCCTAGAAAGTCGTGACTGCCCTTTTCATCGCCATTAAGGTAGTGACCATCACAGTACAAAAGCAAAAAGGTAGCGGCCGTCACTTTTACTCCTTTTTGGATAGATGGCAGCATTCCAGAGGGAGTCTGTGTTGCCTATCTTGCCTATAAATAGGCATCGTTTTCATAAAAAAAAACAAACGAAGAGAGAGTCTAAAGGTCCAAACTCTGTCAAAATACATTCCCAGCCAATATTCCAATAGCCATTCCATACATTTCGGGCCTTGTTCGTGCTCTAACTTGCATTGATGGAGGTCATAGAGCTTATATTGGCTTGGAGATAGTCTACTCTCACCCGTGTGGGGCCATCCCAAGTAGATATTCACACGAGGTAACTATAAGAACCCACGATATTCTTCTAAACCCTCATTTTCTTCCCTTGAGGGTGTCGTCGATAAGGTTTCCATTTGTTTTCATTGTGTATTTATCATTTATTTCAATCTAAGCATTGTTCATTCAAGTTTTCCTTATAATATATTAATAGCTTTCTGTTTCATATATCATAGTCATTTTTATTTTGTTTCGATGCTCAAAGCACATTGAGCACATCAAAACCTTTTTGAGATTCTAAAGATGACGGTCGCGACCTTCTAATGTCCTGGCTGTGTATTTTGTTAAACCTACAGTCATAGTCGTTACTTTTGTGCACCTGGTTGATGCCTTTTTGCTTACCTTTCTCATGGCTACGACATCCTACTGGCTTGGCCATGACATTTGTTTAAAGGCTAAAAATTTGAGAATACTCTTTAAAACTTTCTATTATTCATTTATTTCAAGGTTTTCCTCCCTTTTTCATTATATTTTGCTTTTCTCTTCTCTGTATCTCAGTTCATGTTCTTGCTGGGTAATGAGTGGTAGATCTGGCCTAGATCGAATGGGTCGTGGTCTCCATTCTGTACACCCTCTTTTTTTCTATATGTTTTGTAGTTATGAAAACATGACGGCTGCAGCCTTTTAATGTCACAGCCACATGTTTTGTTAAACTCATAGTAACGGCCGCCAGTGCTCTTGTTCTTTTTTAAATAGCTGCAACTTTTATTTTCATATTTTTCATGACCGCCATATCCTCTTGCTACCGCCGTGAGGTTTTGTGAAGTCAGTGATATCAAAAATGTGTTTCAAGCACTGTGTTATTCATTTCAATGATCTGCTTGTCTTATTTTGAGATATTGCTTGCATAGAGGATGAAGAATGATAGATCTAACCTAGAATAAATGAGTTATGATCTTCGTCCTGCATGTCCTGTCCATTTAAGCCTGTTTTAGACCATGTATGATGATCATACCCTTTCTGGATCCTTAAAAAACTTAGTCGCTACTTTTATTTGTCACGGCCGGGAGCTTTTTCATTTTGTTTCTCGTAGTGACCCTATATTTATCACGGTGGCATGTTTTGTGACTTATTTTATCACGGCCGCAACATTTGTTGCTATGATCGTGAGTTTTTTGTATGTCCAATAGCTCAAAGATAGTGTTTAAATATTTTCTGTTTATTCTGTATAGCCTGTTCATAGTATGTTAGGGACAGAAACATTGTCGCATGACCTTAAAACTCTTATTTGTTCATTTTATCGCCTACTCGCATGTTTTTCACTTTTCTTTGCTCAAACGATATATGGGGAATATCTAGGAATAATAACCAAGTTGCATGACCCTAGGATAATAGTTATAATTTTGTTTCTTTGCTTGATTTTATTTGAACTCTCTTTAATCTTCCATTCTATATATGTTACTTTTACAAAGTTTATAATAAAAACCAACATTGACAAAGCAGACACCAACCTCACAGTTGGGTAAAAAGGGTGCCCAACACTTTTTCTTTTCGTACCTTAGCCTCTGAACCCTATTTTTCTCTTGTTATGCTTTTAAAAGACCCGCAGCCTTCTTTTTGTTTTTCTTGATTTTCTTAAAAACTAAGTGGTGACTCCATTTTTCTAAAAAGTGTGCTCGGATATCTTGGATCTTTATGTTTTGAAAGAAAAGAACATTTTTTTTATGACAAGTGATATCTGGTGCACCGTCTCCCCTGAAAACGATACCCGTAGTTTTTTTGGCGACTCCGCTAGGAACTTATTTTTCAAAAAAAATCATAGGAGGGCTTAACTTGGAATGTCAATGGTTCTTATTGTAAACTTTTCATCAGTAATCGCATTTTCATTTTCATATATGTGTGCTTCATTCTCGAACCCCCACTTCGCCTACCTGATATCCGGGTTACGTTACTTTCTCAGGGCTATGTTGGGGGAAGCCAGCAAGCTTTCTGGCCACATGCTCCCATAGATGTGGCAAAAAGAGTTATTGCGTATCATTTGACCATGCCTTGCACCATTTTTTGGTATTGGGAGGTATATTCTTGACTCTATGCAGAAGGTACACTGAGTGCAGACCTACCAGTCTTTTCATGTGCACATAGTTTCTTAGAACCCTTTCTTTTAGGATTAATAAATCTTTTAGGGTTCTATGATTTTCTTTTACAGATACTTTTGTTTGTATAGTTAGGACTAGTTTTCATTTCCTTATCCTATCGTTGAGATCGACTTGTTTCGAGTTTAAGGCCGACTAACGAGTCCTCTGGGTTACATGAGTCCTTTCAATTCAGAAACGTGGGATAATAGCTTCGTGTAGAAAAGAACCTATACGCACTTAGGCCTAATCTCTTAGTGGAAGACTCAGACGAGTGGATCAGTTAAGACTACCGATGGCAGGCCCAGAATTGACTATGGCAGACATGATGAGGGCAATTCTGAAATTACAATATACAGTTGAAGGAGTCAGCACTATAGTGACCAATTAAGCTAGGATCCAGACTTAGTGTCAGGCTCAGATCCAGGCCTTACAGACCCGCGTTGTAGACCCTAATGCAGTTCTCCCGAACGGCCAAGAAGATGTAGTAGAATATAACCTTTGGGATGAAAATGTGGGACCCGAGGGAGTCTAGCAAGCAGTTGTGCAGTCCGTTTGGTCGGGATTCCCAGAGATTCTAGCTACGATGGAATCGATCTTATCTTATAAGGTCGACAAACAGGAGAAGATTTTGAGAAAAGCTTGAGGGGTTGAAGACTACATGTTCGATGTCAACGGGGAGTATGAAGGACTCTATCTGTTCCCTGATGCTAAGCTTCCTGACAAGTTTAAGATGCCCAACATGGAGAAATTTGACGGTACCGAAGATCCGAGGATCCATCTGAGGATGTATGTGAGAACCCTGTCACCTATGGGGATCAGTAATTAGTTGAAAGCTTAGTTCTTCTAGTGGTCTTTGTCAAGAGCTGCTCATAAATGGTTTCTGTCTTTGGAGGGCGCAAAGACGAGAACATGGGAGGACATTACTACTGCATTTATTAACCAGTATAACTACAACATCTAGCTTGACGTTATCACTTGGGAACTCGAGACTACCTAATAGGAGGCCAAAGAATCTTTTGTTGAGTTTCTAACCCGATGGAGGGCTAAGGCAATAAAAATGACAAACTTGTTAGGGTTGGTATACTAAAAACCATATTTTTAGTATTTAATTTTATTTTAATAAAGTTAATTTTTCATTTTATGAGAATCTTTATGAGCAATGTATGCATATCATTTCTTTGTTATGCATGAATGTCCAATATTCTGTATAG
>JAULJZ010021514.1:0-15687 GCA_032270985.1 Heliamphora pulchella
TTTTCTCGCTCATAGACGTAGGCCGGTGTGAGCTGAACCACGTATATCCTCAGTGTTAATTATTTTCTCATTTTTTGTACATAAATTTTTGCTTTCATTCACATTCTAAGATTGGTGTTTGAATCTCAACATTCATTATTATTTAGAAGAAATCCAAAGAGAGTATCATTTTCACTAATTTTTTTTTATTTTTATACAAGTACAAATTTAGGGTTTGATTGAATAACTATTTTTATGAATTAGTTCATAAATTTGAATTATCAACCCTGGAATTATTATGAATTAAATTAATTGTATATAGTTTATTTGTGTGTTTAATTAATTATGAGTAAGATAAATAAGTGATAAATAATCAATTATTTGATTTGACGTTATGATTGTGTGATTAAATTTAATAATGTACAAAAATATTCTTATTAAAGATTTTGAAAAATACCATGCAAATGAAAATTTATTTTTTTATCAAAAAACGAGTCATTGTAGGCAAATTTACCCGGTCGTTGACGGATTTGAAGCTGTACAATTTGCGATGGATTGTCAAATACTTAGGTGAGTTTGGTGAAGCCGGGGCCAATTTCATCTTTTACCGTTTTTTCATTCACCAAATAATACCAGGATAAACAAATGAAGGCTCTGTTTGGAATAATTGCTTATTTTCTTAATTTATATAGTTTATTTTCATTTTTAGTGAATTTTTTTATCGTTTAATTAAATTTTTATATTTTTTGACTATTCTCACTGAGATGAACCAAAAAAATAAAAAATTATAATCAAAATATAAAAAAATTTAAAAAGGACAAAAATAAGCTAATAAGCTAAATTTAATATTGCTTATTTTCGTTTTAGTGAACTTTTTTTATTTTCTGGTCAAAATTATTTGCTTTTTAGATTCATCTCATCGAGGTAGTTCGAAAAAAAAAAACTAGACAAAAATTGAAAAATATTCAAAGAAAAAAGAAACAAAATTAAAGGAATTTAACCCAAATAGGGCCTAAATTTTTACTCTATATATGCACTCAATTTATCAATGCTACATTATTTGTCGCGAAAATGTGACAACTAAAATGTCAAACCAAATAAAAATTTAAAAGAAACCTGCTTAAAAAAATTGTTATAAAAAGATATTTTTAACCATTAATAAAAAGATATAATTATTGTAGTGGTATAAAATTCTATATGGCCTAGTTAAAGGCTCTTAACTCACCTTATAAAGTGTACTACATTCTCAACTAATCAGGAGGCTTTTTTTTAAGAGCAAAAATAAAATCGTATGTGCTCAAGTGGCGAAAATCGAACAATATTTTAATGCGAGATTCAACCGAGGGGTGGTTCCTTTATTTGACGGCGTCTGTGGGAACCTTAGTTTCACCACGTGAACCCACATGCTGGGAGGGTAATGTAGTGACATAAAATTTCACATTGCCCAACTAGGGGCTCTCAACTCACCTTATAAGGTGTGTTATACCCTCAATCTACTAAGAAACTTTTTTTTATGAGAAAGAACAAAATTGTGTGTGCCAAAGTAGTGAAAATCGAATAATATCTTGTTACGAAATTCAACAAAGAGGTGATTTCTTCAATTATTTATGACGTAAATATAATTATTAGTTAATTCTAATATAGGTTTTGTTTGGTAACCTGACTTTAAGCTAGGGACACTTTAAGGTCAAAAAATTAAAAGTTCGTTTGGGAGTGGTATAAGGTGGCTTTAAGCCTATGTTTGGACAAGTTTTTTTAAAGACTTTTAGCTTAAAAATTTCTTAAAAAGTCCACTCGTTTGGCCTCCTATTATAATTAATTGGCTTTTTTTGCATTTTTTTACATATATTTTTTTATAAAAAAGTCCAAAAATCAAAAAGCCTAAAAAAAAACTTTTCCAAACATAGGCTAATTCAAAAGGCAAAAAGTTTTGCTTAAAGTTAATACAATTCTTTAAAATTTATTTTTAGATAATTTTATATTCAATATAAATCTTATTTGATAAATTTTGATGATTATATTTTAAAAATATTTAAAAAATTTATGTAAAAAATACTAAGTGAATTTGAATTAAAAAATGAGGCAAGAAAATCTGGCCATTTATCTTGAAAACAAAGGCCCTATTTGGGCTAAATATCGAGAATTTTATTTTATTTTTTTTAATTTTTTTATATTAATTTTTTTAAATTTTTAAATTGTCTCCACAAGTTGAATTTAAAAAGTAAAAAAATTTGATCAAAAGATGCAAAAGTCTACTAAAAATAAAAATAAACAATATAAAATTTGGTTAATTGGCTTCTTTTGACTTATTTTTTATTTTTTTCTGAATTTTTTTATATTTTGATTAAAAAATTTATTTTTTGGCTCGTCTTAACCTGAAAAATCAAAAAATATAATAATTTAACTAACTAATAAATTTTTTTATTAAAAATAAAAATAAATAAATAAACAATTATACCAAACAGGGCAAAAATGCTAAAAGCCAGTTGCCAAACCGCGTCGTAAATTTATTTTGAACTCTTAAGGAGCGATATTCCACCCGCCACTTGCCGCCTTCAAGTCCAAGTCAACGTCAACAGTATGGGTCCGGGTGTGTGCTGCGCTCAGCAAAAGGTTGCACCGTACTGCACCTAATTTCGAACTCGTTTGGGAACATATATTTATTATTAAATCGATTTATTATGTAAAACTCGTTGAATTTGTTATTTATTTAATAATTCGTATTGATTCGATATATGTAGGTAAGTGATTACGTAATATTTGTTTAATAATTATTTTTTTAAAATTATAACTTTTATTTATTTATAAAACAACATTATAAGATTTTATTTAATCTCTTAGTTATAAATATCGAATTAATTTATATTTTTATATAAATAATAAACTCGATAATATCTAGGGTATATTACACTTACACTCCATGTATTTAAGGGTTATATCGCTGTCACCCCCTCTATTTTATGAAATATCACTGTACCCCTTACTTTTAAATTTTTGTAACACTTTGGTGTAAAAGTTAACTTTTCGTTAACTTTTGAACGGAAAAATAGTATTTTCATACTTACACCCCATAATTTCTTTGTTTTCACACTTACATCCCCAGTTTTCTTTATTTTTTGCTTTTTGTTTTTTTTAATTACAAAATTCTATTTAAAAATTTTAATTAAAAAATAAAAAATTACTAAATACAAAAATAAGAAAAATAAAAATATAAAATTTAATTTATTAATTTATTAATTTATTTTTATTTTTAAGTTTTTATTTTTGATAAAAAAAAATATTAATTTTGATAAAAAATATTAATTTTAATAATAAAATATTTTAACATTAATTCAAACGAGTATAATAAAATATACTATAATTTCTAAGTAACGAACGAATTCAAGTATAAAAATAAATTCAAAAACTAGTCCCAACATAATACTGTCTTTTGCTGGGCGCAACGCACTCCCCATTTCCCAACAGCATATACATTTTGTCCCTACGATGAAACCACCAAACCGCGTCGTTTGGAATAACTCATATGACAACGATTTATTTTGTCCATACCACATTTTGATTTGATAGAATTGTTCATATGTTCCAAGGTACGTACCGTTTTCGGAAAAAACGCGGGGAAGGTGCACCACCGTGCATAATTCTTTTTTGATTGTGTTTTTATGTTTATATTTATTTAGCATATGTTTGGTTTAATTTAATTTAAAAATTAAATTTTTAAAAAATTCACTTAATTTGGCTTAAGGTGACTTTTTTTAATATATATTTTTACATATTTTTTTTTTATAAAAAAAAATCAAAAAATTTAAAAGCCTAAAAATAAAGATAGGCTTATTATGTAGAGTTTGTTGAATTTGTTATTTGTAAAAAAAATTAGATTAATTCGATACTTATAGTTAAGTAATTGCATAATATTGAGTTATAAATAAATAAATAAAAATTATAATTTAAAAAAAATTACTAAACAAATGTTATTCAAAATTATAATTTTGAAAAAAAAATTATTAAACAAATACTAAAAACATCAGAAATAAAAAATATATTAAAAATGCACTAATTATTTAGTTTTTTTTTGTGAATTTTAATATCACTTAATGTAATTAATTTTTACTACATTTATAAGTGTTTAGTTATGTTTTTTGGTACATGCACGTTTTAATGTACATAGTATTTTTTTTCCAACAGACTCTTTAATTAATTTTTATATTAAGCTTGTTAGCTAAAATATCTAGCTAGTTAACAAAGATTTTTAATACTTTAATGAGCTATCTATTCCATTAGCTAGGTTACATTTCATAGTTTTAATTAACTTTTTAAATTTGCCATTGAAGGATAACCAAATTAATTTGACTAACATATCACTAATTATGTGTTGATGCATCTTTTTATATACTTATCTCACCAAAATGTCTAATAGTAGTAGGGGTATTTGACAAAACTACTGCTGATTCTTCTTAACTTTTTACTATCAATTTTAGTTATAAATTATAAATTTTTTTAAACACCCATAACTTTTGCTACAACTTATAATTATTTTTTTTCCTATTTGAGTTACAAGTTACAATTTTTACTAAACACTCACAACTTCTGTTACAAACTACAATTTATAAGTTATTAATTTTAGTAATTCCAAACACTACCTAATTTAGATTTATGACAAACAACAAATCAAAATAAAAAAATACATATTTTTAGTACTAGTCAAGATAATCATTCTATATGCGTGGTACTGTCATATGAAAAAAATTAGTCATTTTCATGCACCACGATAATTTTATGTGTTTTAGTTCTAAAATATGGTGCTCTCACAAAATAATTTATTTTATAGCAAAAAAATGCAACAACAAAGAGAACGCCCATTGGTTATTGATAATGACATTTGCACTATCTCTGCTATTATATAAAAGGAGAATATCCATTTAATGTATTTAAATTTGAGTTTGTATATATATATATTTTCTTAAGAAATTTGGCAAATTTCTTATTTTATATATTTATAAACTGAGTCGCACACAAAAGATTTAAAATAATTTTTTTTAATTATAAAAAAGAGAATTATTAAATTTTTTATTTTTTATTTACAAAATTTGGTGTTCAATACAGATCTTATTTGATAAATCTCAACTAATCATTTTCTGAATGTACTAAAATTTAATAAAAATAAATAAATTTAATTGTTAAAATTGATGGAATTTTAAAATTTTTAACCAAAAATAACTACTCCCACATATCATAGCACCTCAGAGGTTGTTTGTTATTTTAGCTATGATTGGATATAATATGAGGGGTTAGTAATTAATACTGAAGTATCATATGTTTTTTATATATTAAGAGATTATGAATTATATTATGTATACAGTGAGAAATTTATTTTATACTTAATTAGAGTAGGATAAAAAATGAGATAAGAGTTAGAATTATTTTTAATCGTTAAACAAATAAGAAAAAAATATTTTGGAGTCTACTACTAATAATACCAAGGGAATACCTGATACAATTAATAAGTTAATAACATGAATATAAAATTAGTAATATCTTATTCGTCGAACTATTAATTTGAGTTCTACAATATAAATATAAAGCTCACAATATTAAGAAGATAAAAATAAATTAGTGGATAAATTTTGGCTAATAATCTAATCCTCATCTCCAAATCTCTCAAAATAGGGTCCTAGCTACTAATACCAAATCACCTCAAATCATGAGCAACAATGTTCACCTTTAATTAAAATTTGAAACCAGGACTTACCTTTTAAAAAACTTATCATGGAATATTTTTTAACTAGTTTTTAAAACAGAAAATTAGTTAACAGTTTAATTTATAGGACGCTTACTGTTTTTCATTCAATATAAAAAATTTTAACGTGCAAGGTTTATTCGCATAAAAATTTTAACGCATAAGGTCCTTTTGAGACAAAAATACCCTAAAACAGATAAATTTATCTCTGTGTAGAACAGATAAATTTATCTGTATGCCTTACACATGCACAGATAAATTTATCTGTGTATTTTGTAAAAACACACATGTTTTAAAAGGTACAGATAAATTTATCTGTGTGTCTTACACATGCACAGATAAATTTATCTGTGTACCTTGCATAAGCACGCATGTTTTGAAAGGTACAGATAAATTTATCTGTGTGCTTTTTTTCACATGCACAGATAAATTTATCTGTGTACCTTGCATAAGCACACATGTTTTGAAAGGTACAGATAAATTTATCTGTGTGCTACATGTGAAGACACAGATAAATTTATCTATACGCCATATACTAAATTTATCTGTGTGTTTTACACATGCACAGATAAATTTATCTGTGTGCCTTACAAATATTTTGAAAGGCACATATAAATTTATCTGTAGACACAGATAAATTTATTTGTTTAGAGAGTATTTTCGGGAGAAATCGTGCAATTGAAACTCGCGCGTTAAAAAAAAATTAATGAATCTTACGCATTAAAACTTATTTTTTTAGGCATTTCGCTGAAAACCCCTTCTTAAAAATAAAACTAATTACCAATTAATTTTTTAAAATTCAAAATGCCCATTCAAACATTTCCTTTGGAAATATACTTTAACAACACAGTTGATAAAATGACAAAACTTTACTTGTTTGCTTTTAGTTTTATGATATTAATTTTAGTAATAAGTTATAATTTTTTTCAAGAATTAATAATTTTTAATATAAGGTATAATTTTTTTTTATTTTAATTATAAATTAACACAATTACTAAATACTCACAACTTTTATTATAAGTTACAATTTAAAAATTATTAGTTTCAACAATACCAAGCACCCTCGTTATTATCCACAGTACTAACTACCATGTCACAATTCATATTTTAGTAACTCTCACCCTCTTTTAAAACAATTTAAACTTAATTGATTGATACAAAAAGAATTTCAATTGCTAATATATATTATTCTTTTAATTAATACATGCATTGCATAAATGCTAATATATGTGTTTCCCAAAAAATAAAATAACTTTTTTCGTCAAGATCGACATTGATAGGTTAAATACGATGAAACATAGGTTTAATGCATGACTTCAGATTTTCATTAAAAATTAAAATGACCGAACAAATCAAGAAACTATGACAAGAAAATAAAGGATAAAAAATTAATAAAACGAGATTTTATTAATTTTCGTGAGATTGGAACAAAGATTACAAGAAAGAAAATGTTTTCACTTGTTTACGATTGCTCGCCAAATATTAAATATTATTCTCTCGTTACAGATCTTTGAAGATTAGGAACCATCTACATTATACTACTTCTAATGCAAAAAAAAAAAGAAGATAAAATCTGTTATGAATTGATGAAGTTAGTCATTTATAATGTGTACAATACAATTATTTATAGAAATAATTCCATAACTACTAATAACTTCTAATAACCACTAATACTATTGCTTTACAAGACTTTCTCATTCAATGCCAAATGTTCATTTTTCAACTTCTATTAATCGTTGTTTTTTTCTTTGATCGTCACTTGTCATCATGAAGAATATTTAATATGGCCATTTTAGATATATATTTTTTTTCACCAAACTTTTATAAAATATAATAGGCTATTTAAATTAAAAAATAATATTTTTGATATAAAATTATAAATTATGGTATAAATAATACCCACCAGTTCTTTAAGAATGAAAGTTATTGAATTTTTAAAAAAATATATTATTACACTAAAATCGTTTTTTTTTATACTGTCTAGGGCCCATATCCACCTTTTATGAAATTTGGGCCATGCTGCACAAAATCGATAGACTCAAAAGACCCTAATGCTCGACAGAACCAAATGGCTCAAAATTGATACGCCTTTCTTCCGTAGAGATGATGATAATGCATTACACTAAAAGAAATTCTAGTAGCCAATAAACGGCTAAAATCGACAAGCCATTCATTGTAATTGCTAGGTGTAGAACGGAGAGTACGCCACGTAAGGTTTAAGATCTCAAAATAAGAAACCACGTAATTGTGGCATTGCAAGGAATCACATGGGTTTAGTAGTAGTGGTAGATAATGATTGGTCCAAAAGAAACTAAAGGGTGGCAGGAGTCTCAATTTGGAATGGACTTACTGATGCAATTACTTTCTTGATTTCCTCAATAGACAACATGAAATCATTATACTTGGCGAATTCACCGGCTTCTTCTCAAATTCAAGCCATCATTTCAAATTCTCACCGTCGAATTAACTTCCTCTGTCGACGAGGACCACTTGAAGAAGACCACCATTGACTTGGCCATTCACTCTGTCGATTTTTTTTTTAATTTTTCTATCGATTTTTTTCTTCCAAAAAATCCAAGATCATTTGGCCATTTTGACCATTTGGTGCTGTCCTCCACAGTACCTTTGGCCATTTGAAAAATTTTCTATCCTATTTTTAGCTAAACCATTATTGGCTTATAAAGTTTCTCCAGTTACGTTGGAAGCATATTTTAACCATTATTTTTGGTCAAAATTTAACATCACATATTTTAACTACTATTTTGTAGCCATTGTTTTAGTTTTGTATTTTTGCTTCACAATCGTAGTGTTGATCAACCAACACTTACATTTTTTTTTCTTACCATTTTGTTTATGTCATTTTTTCATTCCAACTTATTATGCCCTCTTTCTAGCGTCAATTTCTGTTTTTTTAAAAGAATAACTTTTTTCGTCGAGATCGACATTGACAGGTTAAATATGATGGAGCGGAGGTTCAATACCTGATTTCAGGACTTCATTGGAAACTAAAATAGCCGAACAAACCAATAGATTATGGCAAAAAAAATAAAGGATCAAAGATTAATAAAACAAGACTTTATTAATCTTTGTGAAATAGGAACAAAGATTACAAGAAATAAAATGTTATCACTCGTCTACGGTTGCTCGTTAAATGTTGAGTATTCCCTCATTGAAAATCTTTAAAAATCATAAATCATCAATATTACGTTACTCTTAATACAAATTGAAAGATAAAAAAAAAAAGATAAGATAAAATCCATTGTAAATTGATGAAGTTGGTCCCTTACAATGGGTACAATACAAATATTTATAAAAATAATTTCATAACTTCTAATAACCGCTTGTTAGCGAAAGGATTTTTTTTTATTTTGATTTTGATGATTTTCATAATTTATTTTCTAAGAATAAATGGTTTTAAAAGAATAATATCTTTATATTTTTAAAATGAAAGTATTAACACATTTTGAATAAATGATTTGACACCTTAGCCAAAAAGAACTGATTTATCTATCAAAAGAATTAAAACACTTAAGTATTCTTGCATGAAAATATTTTATATTAAATTCAATTGAAAAATAAGTCAAACACTTTTAAGGCAAAGTATACTTAAATCACATCAAGTGTGTCAACCCTTTTGACCAAATGGTTTGACACCCTAACAGTTTTATGAAGTTATCTTTTAGGTATCAAAGTTAGTGTCGATACAAACAAGTTTTATGTCAACACAAAAGAGCCGTAACTCTCAGGACTCAAAATGAGTCGACACAAATGAGTTTTGTATCGACACAAAAGTGTTTATCACTTTTGGTATCCAAAATTTTGGGTCGACACAAATGGAGATCGTGTCGACACAAAAGAACCGAGGCCACCTGCAACATTTGAGGTGTCGACACCAATTGAAGATGAGTCGACACAAAAGTCCCGAGCATGCCTGAAGAATTTGTGGCGTCGACACAAGAGACCTCAAGTGTCGACACAAATATACCGAGACTTCCTGCAGAATTTAGTATCGACACCAAAGAAGACATGAGTCGACACAAAGTGCCACCTCCCAGATTCTGAAGCGCATTTGAGTCAACACCAACGAAGATGAGTCGATACAAAAGTATCGAGACTTCCTGCAGAATTTAATGTCGACACCAAAGAAGACATAAGTCGACACAAAGTGCCTCCTCCAGATGCTGAAGTTTCAAACGAGTCGACACTAGATCCAATTGTGTCGACACCATGATATTGGTAAGGTAGTATGCAGAAATTGTGTCGACCCTTTAGAAAATTTGTGTTGACACAACCACTTAAGGGATCCTGCCCTAGACATTTTGTATTGACACCAAAGATAGTTGTGTCGACATCGGTGACGAAAATTCAAATTCGAGACAGATCTCAACTGTTGAATTTTTAGTATTTATTACTCCACCTATTCCAACGGCCATGAATGCACAAGAGTTTATATAAGGAGTAATTTCTCAGCATTTACTCCAACTGAATACCTACATTTACTGTTCTATTGCTTGAATCAAATTCAGAATTCTCAAGTTCTCATTGATTGCTGAATCTCTAGCTCTTGTTCCTCATCTCTCTTTACTTTCTCATTTATTGTAATTTATTTATGTAAAGAGAGTGAGTGTTCTTTATTTATATACTTTATTTATTGTAATCATGGGTGAGTCACCCTTTATCCTTTGAGTGAGTGAGTGAGTAAATCTCATCAAAGAAGAATTTAAGAGAGGTTAAAAGAAAATAGAAGTTTGTTTTTATAGCATCTTCTTGAAATTGTTTTAAGGTTGTGAATGTGCCCGTAAATATTCAGTTCACTCAAGCAAAGTCTTGAAGTTGTAAAGGCTTGTAATGCGCCCATGAAACATTTTAGATAGTGAAAATACTCAAATGAGAACTTGAAGAGTGAACGTAGGTTTGGAAGAAGGCGAACCACTATAAATCTTTGGTATCTTGTTTAATCTCCCTATCCCTAACCTCTTTAATATTGGCATTACTTTTATTTTTGATTAAATTGCTATATTTGATTGCAATATTAAAAAAATTTTAAAAAAATTTTAAAATCGTTATTTATTTTTTAAGACCCAATTCACCACCTCTTGGGTTGTCTAGAACTAACACCACTAATAACTACTACTATTCAAGACTCTCGCCTTTGATGCCAAGTATTCATTTTTCAATTTCTATTAACCGCTGCTCTTTCCTTTGATTGCCACTTGTCATCATGAATAATATTTAATATGAGTATTTTAAATATATATTTTTTTTTACCAAGCCTTTATAAAATATGATATGCTATTTAAATTAAAAAATAATATTCTTGACATAAAATCATAAATTATGGTGTAAACAACAGAAAAATCTTGGGTTTGATTCTTTTTTGAGAATAGTGCTAGATTTACTCATAACACTTTTTTTTTATAAATTAGGTTTCATCAGATTTAAAATTATTTTATTATATATAATATACTCCTATTAAAGATATTATTTCTCATGATTTAAAATCTTTTCAAAGATTTTTCAAAGATAACGTATCTCTTAAATCAAATAATCTCTCTCTCTTTCTCTCTCTTTCTTTTTCTCTTGGGCGAAGCTACTCATCGCCATAACACATACAAACGATACATTTTCAAAACTATTTCACCATACACATAAATTTGATACATTTTCAAATCCACAAATCATTAATTTTGATATATGATTCAACTAATCGCAACTAGATGTGACCACTGATACATTTATCAATGGTTAGTGAAAATATTTTTATAAAGAACATAAACCACCGATACATTTCAATTCTAATTTACTATGCATATGCTACTGATACATTTATCAGTATAAAGTATCTGTTGCAATTTCTTCTTATAACATAGTTTTAAATTGATAAAATGTATCGATAGTTTATGGGAGCTATATGCATTTAGCAATAACAAGCAACAGATAATTGTATCAGTGTTCAACAGATAAGTGCTTTTAAAATTATTCAACGTAGAATTTATTATTAATAATTGTATCAGTTCTACACTGATTGTATAGAGAATATGTATAAAAAAATTCATTATTGTTGGTGAAGGAGAAAGAGGAAGGTGAGCAACAATGAACCAGAAACACCATGTTAGAGAGATAGTGGCAGATCAAATCTCATGCAAATCAGAGGGAGAGAGAGACAGATCTAGAAGGTTGGTGCCGGCGAGAAGCAGCGACAGTGGCAAAAAGCGGAGACGGTGGTGCAAAGTGGCCGGCTCGGATTGATCTAGAAGTGGCGATGGCGGAGCGGAGGATGAAAAGGAGCAGCGACGGAGGATGAGGAGCTGGCGGAAGAGGATGAACAGAAGGCGGTAGAGGAGTAGATAGTTGAATATCTTCCATAAACAATCAGCTAAAGTCAATATACGGTGTTGTGATTATATTCTATTATCATGGGATTTAATGGAGCAATTGCACATGTTGTTAGATAGGAAATTACAGCCTACAATCATGGCATTTAAAAAGAAAAAATCGCATTAGTTGAATAAGGGCATATTGGATCCAAAGAACCAAATTTTTTTTTAAAAATGACTAAATTCAAAACTAAAAAAAATGGTAGGACTAAAACTCATACATATCTCTAAAATAGGACTAAAACTCAATTAATCATAAACAATATGTATATTATTATTTTTTATTTCTATACCCTACAACTAGTATTCAAAATAGGGTCATGTTAACCACCGCCTATTGGGCGGTAGTTAATAAGCTAATAAAGATAAATATTTTTTAATATCAATACACTTTTAGAAGTGTGATCCACCACTTTTATATATATCAATGTATTTTACACAAATATCTATATATTATATACCAATTATCTATCTCTCAATGGACAGTAATTAGCACTTTCTTTCAAAATATTCATATTATTTTAGATGTAAAAAAACGTCAAATCAATACATGAATAATTCATTTTTTACTCGTTCAAAACTACTTTGTAATTTTACTTTACCCCATTAAAAAAAAAATTACGTCCTTGAGTTTGTATGACTTAACAATTTTTCTTTAGAAAAAACTCAACTATTTAATCAATAATTTTAATTCATGAGTATTAAGGACTTTACAAAATTATATAAAAAGTAAAAGTATATAAAGATCTTGTATATACATGGTAGTGTCTTTTAATTAAATTTAATGAAAGACCCATAATCAAAATGTATGTAAAAGATTACTGTAAGTGTAAAGAACCAATAATCTTATAAATTTATATTTAACTTTCCTTAGTTGTATATTATTAATATTTAGTAGAATTTAAAATTATTATTTTATTAATTAAAGAGCCAATCACAAAGTGACATATGTATCATTATATTTTATATATAAATTTAAATTTATGAAAAAAGTTAAGACTTTTAAAGAGCTAATAATATATTGTAATAACATATAGTACATATAAGTATTTCTCAATTAAGGCAAATCAATAGATGTGCATTGAAAAATAAATACATAATTATTCTTAACATTTATAAATTGTGATTGTGAGACAAATTATCCATATTAAATTATGAAATTCTAAATTAGTGGATATTTTACCCAAAAAAAAGTATGGATACTCTTATCAAATAATCTATATAATTTTCTAGTTCTGATTGTAGCCGAATGTACTTCCATCTTTTAATGCAAATTAGTGACACATTTTTTAATATCGTAGAATATACTTTCTTTCTTTTAAGGTAAATTAGTAAATTCTAAATTAGTGGATCTCTAGTAATGTTTTAATTTAAGGATAAAATTTTGATCAATCACAAGATAACATACATTATTGTTAAATTAAAAAAATCCAAGAAAATAGAAAATTAGTTTGGAACTTTCAAACTCAAATAGATGATATGTTTTTCTATAATATAATATATAAACATTACTTGCTTCACTATTCGTTTGGTGAGTCATTTTTTTTTCTATTTTATTTTTGTCCTTTTTTTTCTCCCTTTATATTGAAATAAGTTTTATTTGAATGTTTTTTTGATTTTTAAATTCAAACTCATTTTTAAAATAAGTTTATTATTTATTTTGTTAGTTACTTTTTGTCATTTAATTTCCTTTTTGCCCTCTCAATATTTTGTCCTTTTTGTTATTTTAATTGGATTAATTAGTTCATACTTCCAAACAATACTAATAAAACTTATGCTTCGGCAAAAATCTTGACCACATGACAATCGCATTAAATGCAAATTTGATTATACCACCTTAATGTTGGGATTTAGACACACCAATTCACGAACACAAATGAAAGCACATCCATGAACGCATCAAAAAAAAAAATTACGTGAATTTGCATGATTCGGTACAATTTGTTTACATTTATAGATAAGAAAAATAATCTACTACAAGTCATAACAGTAGAATGTCCAATTATAATAATAACATTAATATAGTTATAACATTTATATTTATAAATAATTTTTTTTAAAATTTATAATATTTATAATTTTTATGTATAAATTTACATAATAAGTTTGGGCAAATAAACTCAAACAAATGTACAATGTACAAATTGTGACACTTGTAACTATAATAAAAACGAAAAGCAATAGGTTTTCCTCCAATTGATTCTCTACTAAAGGGTTTGTGAAATAGCTTCTTATTATTTCAGTACTGAATTTTCTGTCTATGGCATCTCCTATCTCATTCGTACAAGAGAACAAGATATTTTTTCAAGCAAACATTTAAAATAGAGATGGAATCAATATATTCATATATATTTTTTGGATTTTAACTTATAAATGATCTAAGTGTTAGGATTTTTTCAACTCTTAAGCAGAATTTAGGAGACACGAAAACATAAAAAAAGAAAGAAAAAATGAGATTTTTTTTTTTGAGGAAACAAACACTTGGGAAAATCAAATACAATCTTTGGCAGCCAAATCTCTAATGTGAGCCGAAATAGTTGAGGTCCAAATTTTCCTTCCATTCATAGAGAGAGCTAATCTTGAGAGAGCATGAGCGACACTATTGCCCATTCGCTTTATACGGGAGCATTCAAATCAAAGAATGAAGCGAATCAGCTCGCGACCTTCGTTAATAAGATTGCCAATGATAGAAATGTCTTCATCCTTTGAATTAAGTGCATTAATCACCACGAGAGAGTCTCCTTCAAGGTGGACATTCTACATCCCACTAGCCACCACAAATTGTAATGCAAAGATTGCCCCCTCCATTTCCGTGTGATATGCATCCAAAGAGTTCTCGAGTTTCATAATCCCCGAGGCGAGAGAAGTACCATGCTCATCTCTGGCTATAAACCCCAGGCCAGTTGTACCATCTTCGCACCGTGCCCCATCAAAGTTTATCTTGACGATATCCCTTAGTGGTCTAGTCCACTTCACTAGGTCGGGGGTCGATTAGGGTCGCACTGTTCTAGTGGATGCTGCTATGTTGAAATCAGCCAAAATTTTCTCAATTGTGTAGATAATATCCCCCATCGCTTCTTGCTTCTCGTGGTATCTAACAGCCTTGAGTTCCGTGCAAGCCAAAGTCACCAGCTTAGCATGTAGAATAAATCTATAACACCTTAACCTTTCACATGGCAACGATATTGTCCGCTTTGAGTAAAGCCCTCACGGTTTTGTTCTTCCCAATGGGCCACCCATTCTTGGATTGCTCCCGCTCAAGCACGCTTAACTGCGGAGTTCTGCTAGGGTCTCTACTACTTGGAAAAATGCTTCGTTGAATATAAGGGTCCAAGATTTTTTCTTTATAGCCTAGGAACTCCCTCTTCCTTTTCGATGTGGGATACCAGGATATCACAATCCACCCCCCTTAGGGCTGCACGTCCCCGTGCAGTATCCTGCTAGCTCCGGTAGCGTGCCAGTCCTTATCGACCCGCCCACTCTATAGCGCGCCCACGTGTCACGCGAGACGGCAGGGGCCCACACTCGGAGGTGAGGAGAGTTAGCTCTGATACCATCTCTAACGCCCCGACCCTTTACATGGCAACGATATTGTCC
>JAULJZ010021525.1:0-15686 GCA_032270985.1 Heliamphora pulchella
TTGTCTCGATTCTTTATTATTTAAAGCTTTAATAGATATAAATTTTTGGACTTAAAATTTTAAAATTAAACATAAGGATTAAAAAAATTATTCTGAGTTTATAATTTATATTTTTATTATTTATTATTCTTAGTTTTAAAAGTCGGGTGTCACAGGACATATAGGTGACCTATTTTGACACTTGTCCATTCGAATTTTTTTAACTTATGAATCAAGTTAAAAAACTCGGTATAACTCCCAAGGTTAATAAAAAATTATACCTTCGAAATCTGGTTGATTTGAATTCGTTTTTTGTAACAATTTTTAGTTAACAAATCGCCGCGATTTTTGATTAGCAGTCAAATCTCTAATCAAGTTTTATGTTATATTTTCGAACGTCAAGAATACAATAGAAGTGTGGGCTTCATATTTCGTATTCTTCAAACCCTTAACAGGCTACACTTTTTAAGTTTTCACAAAATATGTGAAAACCCTAACTTTTTAGATTGATTGACAGAATCCTGTATGGCTAGGGTTTATAACTGCATTTATATAGGTTACAATAGAAACCTGTGAAGTAAATAAGACGTGAGTTTCTAATGAAATTATAAAATTCTACCTTATGCTAGAAGTAATTTAATAAAAACATAATTATAATTCATTTTACTAAAGAATTATAATTGCACTTAACTTTATTCTCAAAATCGAATAATTCGAGCTCCTTTTATTAAATGCTTATTTATTCTCTTCAATGTTAAGATTACTAATACCCGTCGATTAAATTAAATTATTAATAATTTTATTTAATCAGCTTATTCGAAAAATCCTTAAGATCTCCTGCTTAACTTATCTGACATGCCAGAGTATAAAATTCATTTGCAGGATTTGACACAATCAAAACTTATAAGTTTTCTCTAGGGAGTATCATCAATCCCGATCATGGAACGTGGATTCCGTCAATAATTAATATCTACTATATAATTAACGACGTTATCCAAATCACTGAGATTATAGACCTGTAAAAAATTGTACCATTTAATGAATCAAAATAATGAACATTCAATATGCGTATCTCATAATTATTTTGGGACTAAAAGTATAAGCACTCATAATAATCATATGGTGTAAATTAATTTATATAGTCAATATAAAATTAGTTACCCCAACGTGGTTATATTCAATATATACGAAGTGTATTAGAACAATAAGTTAAAACAATCGTCGAAATAATTACCGTTTTCCGTAATCAAGACAGATCTACTAATACACTGTGCTACTGTCCTACTGATGGTGTATCCAATTTCATATTAGACTGTGAACTAAAAAATTATATTTTACAAAAATCGATAATCTGGTCTTCTGTGTATAAGCTGAACTGTCACGCTCTAAAACTTGTGACACAAGAATATACGAAAAACTTATTAAAATCAACCAAATTTTCTCTCAGCATCTCAACCAAACCTTTTTTTAAAAAAAAGTCTAGAAAAAAGAGTTCAACTAAGAAAAGAAGACTCTCGGAGTTTCGATTTAAACATAAAAGGGCCCTGAAATAGATCTCAGATGAAAAGATACTTTCATAACAAAAAATAATAATCCGCTCTAGGGGCCACCTGGCAGAGCCCAAACCTCTCCTCTAGGGTAGTAAACCGCTCGAGTGGTCATCCACTCGATAGCATACCAAAAACCTTATTTTTACTTAAAAAAATTTTAACACTTAAATTTTGAGAAATGATAGATTTTAAACCATGGTTTAACATTAAAACCAACTTCAAACCATTAAAATATACTCAAAATCTCATCTCAAAAAACTCCCACGAGGATCATATAAGATTTCATTCATCCAAAAATATAGAATTTCATGCATTCAACCCAAAATCTTCAATCTGCAAGACTTGGCCTTATAGCTTTACAGTTCAAGAGTTTTAAGAACAAAACCTCACTCTATGAATTACATGATCTAAAATTTACATGATTTAAGAACTTAGTTTCAAAACCTCACAAACTAGTTCTACATGATCCAAAAATCCACCAAACAATCTTTCCCATCCTTAAGCCAAAGGGCTATCTCTAATATCCGAAAACATTTATTTTAAACAACGTGAGTTAAAGCCCAATGGGTGTAGACTAACAAAGGTAAATGTATGATATATAATCATTAATTATATGAATAACTCAACCAAAATATAAGTTTTAAACCGATTTTCTTTCCAATGTTCAAGTATTCATATAATTCACATATGTTTAACAATTTGAAAACAATAAAACTCATTTTTTTGTTTTCCAACAACCTTCCACATCCAAATATGATTTGACTATGTACCGATATTGCCACACCAAGACACAACGATAATTATAGATTCTCGTCCTAGTGACCTAGGTTCGGGTCATACAAGGACTCGCTAGACAATCATAAGTTCTATAATTTTCACAACAACAAACACCCAAAATGGGCAACCACTTCATTTACAGAGGCTAACCTGAAGGAACGAAGTACTTATCTTGCGTAAATTTTTGGACTTTCACTGTACAGTAATTTAAGCCCAAATTAACCACACACATTGTTATGGTACATTGATTAAATCATTAAAAAAAGAACCAAACTACACCATCATGAACACAATCTAAAAGCCATGGATTTAAGCGATAAACATTTATACAATGCATACAATTTCAAGCATCGTTTGAAATCAACATCTTAACCCTCAAGGTTATCTCAATCAACAAACCTAACACCATTCTCATGCTTTACAAACAAAAATTTAGGTTTAAAGCATAAACATCACCCCTCATGGTGTAATGACCTAGTGTGTTTTTTTTATCTTTTCTTTTTTGGTTAATTATTTTAATTAAATTTTTGGATGTGATTTACAATGAGAATTTGCGAACAAATATAACTTATTGATTTAAAATCTTGAGATGTGGGATGAAAATTAAGTTGTAGAGGTGTAACATGATATATAAAATTATGATGTTAAACTACAATGGAACTAGGTCATGAGAGTTAAAGTTAAAAATTAAAGAATAAAGGAGAAACTACAAGAAACAAACCAAACAAAACATAAACTCACTCCCAAACATTCTAGAAGCAAAGAGAATAAGCGAGAGAGAGAGAGTTATACACCCAAGGCCTCATCTGCCTCACCATTTCTCGTTGGCCACTTTCCTCACCCATTTCTCTCTTTCATTTTTTATTCTCTTGGAAAATAAATCACAAGTTTCACAAACCCTAGCCTCCCTCATCCGAAATTGAAGAGCTAGAAGCTAAATTGGGAGCCCACAAGACAAGATTGAAGCCCTAGTTCTTAAAGTGGAGCAATTAAAGCTTCAAGAGGCAAGAACACACATAATCCAAACCCTAGGTGGAGAGATTTGAATATATTTCAAGCTTTCAAGCAATCTAAGGTAGGATCTAGACTATCTCTTGTGTTTTGTGTTGATTTGGATTGATAACTTGACTATGTAAGTAAAATCTAATTAATTTCATGCACGATTTGAAGAATTGATCGGTGTGCGTAAGGGTTGAGTTGGGTTTTGAAGAAAATTGGAGTTTTTGAGAAATAGTTAACTATGCTTTTGAGAGTTTATCGTATAAAAAGGAGTTTAAGATACTTAAAATTTTATGTTTTTGCAGGAAAATGGGTTTGGATGGGTGTTGGCTTTAAAACTTAGCAAAAAATCAATTTTTAGCGTAGGACGTCTTGAAAGATCGCTCGAGCGGTCTATTGAGTGGTCCTGAGATGGTTTTGGCTTCTTGTTTCAAGCCAGACCACTCGAGCGGTCTAGCTAGTGGTATTTTTCATTGGTTGAAAAAATTTTCTTTAAATCAATGTATCTTCACCATTTGAACTTCGAATTGGGTCATTTTTGTGGATCTGGGGACGGTGCTGCACCTAAAAGGGCAGCACCGCCATGCTGCGCCCTATTTGGGTTTATTTGGTGAATAAATTTTTATGATCAAATTTGTTTATTATGTAGAACTAGTCGAGTTTTCTTAAAATGTAAAATTTCAAATTCATCCGATACCTATAGTTAAGTGATTGAGTAACATTTGTTTAACAATATTTTTTTAAAAAAATTATAATTTTTTTTATTTATTTATTTATAAAACATTATTAGGAGATCTTGTTCAATCACTTAGTTATAGGTATTTGATGAATCTAAAATTCTACATACTAAACAAACTGGACGAGTTCTACGTAATAAGCGGATTCGATCATAAAAATTTATTTATCAAATAGCCCAAACAGGGCACAGTACGGCGGTACTACCCTTTAGGCGCACTACCGTCCCCGCCACCCATTTTTGTACTCAAATTGAAGTTCCGAAAGTCTTATTTCCAATGATACCACTCTTAAAATAAAACTCCTTTTATAGAAAAAGTTATGACCAAAATAGTGAGGTGTGTCAAATTTTCTTAACCGTTTTTCATCGTTTTTGGCCAATTGTCTTGGAAAAGATTATTTTTTTTCTTCATTGGATTTTTTACAATGCTTATGTTTTATTTTTTTGGTTTTTTTTTTCACTTTTCAAAAGACAAAATTGCTGATTAAATTTTTTAATATATGTTTTTTCAATAAATAACAATATTAATCTACTTAATCTTTTTTATGACATAGTCGATTTAACATATTATAAGGCACTGTGCCATGCAGAGATCAGAGAATCAATTGTAAGTATAAGAAGAATATGGATGTTGAACCCTTCGCATATTAGCAATTTAAGAAGACTAAAAATCACTAATGCAACAGTGCAATATGTCTCTCATAGTCTCATGAGACAAACATTGAATTCAAATTTTTATTTTTTTGATAACACTTCAATTTTCAATTGATTTTTTTAATTATACACTATTTTTTGTCTAAAATATTTATTATATAAGTTTTCTTTAGTTTAACCAAATTAGACCTAATCTAATTTATTTGTGGCTTACTAAAAAATATATTTTTTTGTACTTTTTAAATAAAAATTATTTTTAAGACGTGTATAATAGTATATATCATAAAAGTCATGAATAATTTTACAGTGTACACATATACATATAGATATATGAGTAACGCCAGCCGGTAAAGAAAAACTCGACTTATGAAATTGCTTATTTGGAACCTATATTTTAAAGTACCTTATAAGTTCGGGAGCTTTATTGAAGTTAAGGGACTTAGTAGGCCACCTAGTTGACAGGACATATAGGTGGCTTGCACATGATTATTGTTGGGATCGAAATCCCAAGATGCAATTATAGTGCATATGAATCAAGTTTTAAAAAATCGGTAGACAAGTGCCAAAACAGGTCACCTATAAGTCCTGTCAACCTTGGGAGTTTAAATTTTTTAATATATGTTTTTGATTAGAGCTAGTGTTCTTTTGTTTTATGTTATGTTTGTACATGATGTTAAGGGAATGAATGTAATTAATATGATACATTAAAGTTGAATGTATGTTGCCACAAACTCTTAAGTGGTTCTGTAAATTCATTTTTGAAACTTGGTTTCTGTAGATTGAATCTTCTAAGTGCATATATGAAATATTTTTCCTATGTTTCAGAAAATTATCAATGGATGTAGTTTGTGTAAGGTATGACTCGGGGTTTGGGTCGTGATAGAATGGTATCAGAGATTTAGGTTCGAATACCTAGGAGCCGTGGAAAGTAATGATGACCATTGTATGTGAATAGTTCGATGAGATTAGGCACCACTACACGGCATGAATTGTGTGCTAGCATGGGTTTGCGGTTGAATTATCTTGTGCATGCTATGTGATTATATGAGCGTGGAAGTTGAGTCTTAGGGTGATGTGGCATGTCGTTTGGCGTCCGACCAACTATTTTGGGGTTCGAAATAGAAAAAGCATTTGGCTGATGTTCTTTCTATGAGAAATCTAAATTAGTTGTCCGGATTATCGCGTTACTCTTAGGCTCTGTCTCAGTATGTGTTTTTGTGTTAGTGTGATTAAGTTTGAGTATGGTTAGCCGTCTTTGTGCTTAAAATTGAATCTATTCGGGAGGGGGGGGGGGATTATTGATATGTTTGTAATTATGTATTGATGATCGTCTTCTTTTCGTATAGCAATGCCTCCTAGGCAAGAAAGAGGTAGAAATCGAGGTCGTGGTCGCAGCCGGGGACGTGGGAGAGCGCCAGTTCCTAAAGGAGGGGATGCTAATGCCCCACAAGAACCAGCTAGGGGTGTAGATGTGAATTAACAGATACTAAATGCTTTAAGGACCTTAATTGGGGCTAACCAAAGGGGAGCACGAAATGCGGATGCTAGGGCTGCGATAATGATGAGAGAGTTTCAACGTTTGAACCCTCCTGCCTATGTTGGAGAACCTGACCCTCAAATGGCGTCTGAATGGCTAAAGGTAGGCACTCGAATCTTAGATACCTTGCAGATAGTAGATGATGACCTTAGGGTTGGTTTTGCTACTTTTCAACTCCAGGGGAGGCAAATGAGTGGTGGGAGTTTGTCAAGATGACAACGGATGGTACATGGACAGTGTTTGCAACAATATTTCTGGAAAAGTATTTCCCTAAGTCTATCTGAGACACATATAGAGAGGAGTTCCTTTCATTAATACAAGGGATTATGTCAGTGTTGCAATATGAATCAAAGTTCACAAGTTTGTTAACGTTTGCACCAGAAATGGTGTCAATAGAGAAATTGAACGCTAAAAGGTTTGAAAGGGGTTTACAACCCGCTATTCGAGAGAAAGTAGTAGGATTTCGACTGAAGGTTTTCTCGGAGGTAGTTGAGACGGCCATGGTAATAGAAAGTACTTTGGAAGACAATCGCAGGATTAGGGAAAGTAGGCTACCATCGGTGGCTAGGACTACACAATCTGAGGAACGACCTTACAAAAAGCGAAGACCGAAATAGGGCGATTCTAGCTCGGCGCCGCAGAGATCTCATCAGACCCAACGCTCTGCACCCACCCCATCTGTGGCCTCAATGGCATGTCTAGAGCGAAGAGAATTTGCATGTTTTATTTGTGGGCAGCTGGGACATCGGGCTAGAGAATGTCCGCAAAGAAATCAAGCACAAAGATAACAACAGAATTTGACACAGGGCCAGCCTCATGAGAGGAGACCTATTAGATGTTTTCAGTGTGGTCAAGAAGGGCATGCTAGACGTGAATGTTTGTAAGGGAGAGTTAGTTAAGAAACATCTAATACTTAACCTACTCAGCGGCAGGCATACGAACATCCTCCTCGACAGATCGGGACATAGGTATTTTAAGCTCCCAAGGAGGCTTCCTCGGCACACTCTGTACGTTAACCTATGGGTAGAGGACGTGGACAAATATCTGGAGTCTAGGGAAGGGTCTATGCCATAGCAGAAACTGGTACTTCATCAAATCCTGAGATACGTGAGACTACTACCAGTACCCCTGTGATTAGAGGTACTTTATTAGTTTTCAATTCTTGGGCTCGTGTGTTATTTGATACTGGTGCATCACGTTCATTTATTTTTTCTTCGTTTGTATCATCTTTAGGTTTACTCGTTGAGATGTCAGACGTTGTTGTGAATGTCGAAACACCCATCGCTGATAGTACAATGTTAAGGTACATATATAGAGAGTGCGAAGTAGTGATAGCTGATTGTCATCTCGTGTTTGACTTTATTGTGCTAAAGATGTTGGGATTTGATATTATTCTTGAAATGAACTGGTTAACTACATTTCGTGTGTATTAACTGTGATCGACGAAGGGTTTTCTTGTGTACTCCAGAAGGAGATTCATTCTTTTACGTGGGGGACAAGGATGATAATATGGTACCTCGATTAGGTGACGTGAGAAATTTAACAATTGTGCATACGATTCTTTCTACTCTTTTAACGGAGGATGATTCTTTAGTTCGAGGAGAGCTTCCTTCGATAGTGAGCATGTTTCATGATGTGTTTTCAAAAGAATTGTTTGAACTGCCGCCACATAGAGAAGTTAAATTTTCAATTGAGCTTGTCCTAGGGACTGCTCTAATATCTGTACCATCCTACCATTTCGCTCTAGCAGAGTTGAGAGAATTAACATTTAGTTGCAGGAACTGTTAGACAAGGGCTTCATTCGCCCTAGTGTCTGGCCATGGGGAGCTCTGACATTATTTGCTAAAAAGAAAGACGGCTCGTTATGATTACGTATTGATTATCGAAAGTTGAACCAAGTTACGGTGAAGAATAAATATCTAATGCCCAGGATTGACAATCTATTCGACCAATTGAAGGGTTCTACGTGTTTCTCAAAGATTGATTTGAGGTCGGGTTATTATCAACTAAGGGTCCGGAAGGATGACATTCTCAAGACCGCATTTCGTACTCGTTACGGACACTACGAATTTTCAGTGACGCCTTTTGGTTTAACGAATGCCCTGCAACTCTTATGGATTTGATGAATCGAATCTTCTGGCCTTACCTTGATCAATTTGTAGTAGTTTTTGTAGATGACATTTTGATTTATTCTCTGACCTGAGAAGTCCATGAGGAGCATTTACGTGTAGCGCTTAAACTTCTAAGAGAACACAAGCTTTACGTTAAGTATGAGAAATGTGAATTTTGGTTACCCGAAGTGAAGTTTTTGGGACATGTTGTGTCGAAAGACGGAATAACTGTTGATCCATCCAAAGTAGAGGCAGTGCAAGACTGGAAAAAGCCACATAGTGTATTTGATATTAGAAGCTTCTTAGGCCTTGCATGGTATTATCGTCATTTTGTAAAAGATTTTTTCTCATTTAGTGTCACCCTTGACAAGACTCACTCGAAAAGGAGTTAAGTTCACGTGGAATAACGCTTGTGAAGATGATTTTCAGGAGTTAAAGAATCAATTAACCAGTGTGCCGGTACTAATTATACCCGAGAGAGGTCTTGGTTATGAAGTATATTGTGACGCATCTCATGAGGGGCTAAGGTGTGTTCTGATGCAGCAGGGCAAAGTTGTGGCATATGGATCGAGGCAACTAAAAACTCTTGAAAGGAACTATCTAACACATGATTTAGAGTTGGAGGCAGTTGTTTTTGCGTTAAAGATGTGGAGGCATTGCCCTTATAGAGAGCGATTTGAAGTTTTTTTCAACCACAAGAGTCTCAAATACCTATTTTCACATAAGGATTTAAACTTGAGACAGAGAAGATGGATGGAATATCTAAGCGACTATGATTTTAGTTTGCAGTATCACCCGGGCAAGACGAACGTTGCAGCAGATGCCCTCAGTCGGAAGTCTTTGAAGTCTTTAGCCCAGACCGCGATACGGGAATGGGAAATGTTGGAGAAGGTTGGAGAATTTGACCTTAATCTTGGTGGGGGGGCCGAGGATCATGTTACCTTAACCGCTATGGTTTCTCAACTTATACTGATACACCGTGTCATGGAGGCCCAACAACTTGATGAAGAGATACAAATGTATGGAGAATGTGTCACCAACAAGGAGAACGCTGAAGGTTGGACCAATTTACCAAAAAATACTTGAAGCTTGCCATGAAGAAGTACTACGAGACTTTCACCACGCTCGACTCGCAGTACATCCGGAAACTACAAAGATGTAACATTATCTTTGACGACAATTTTGGTGGAAAGGTATGAAGAAGGATGTAGCCTTGTTTGTCGCTAAGTGTCCCACATGTCAACAAGTAAAAGCAAAACATCAACGGCTGGCGGGCACACTTCAATCACTATAGGTTTCAAAATGGAAGTGGGAACACGTGACGATGGACTTTGTTTTAGGCCTTCCTAGATGACTGAAAGGGCGCAATGCGATATGGGTAATTGTGGATCGATTAATGAAGTCTACACATTTTCTCCTAATGTGCACAATCGACTCGGTGGATAAGCTAGGAAGACTCTACGTTCAGGAGATTGTCCGATTGGATGGCATACTAGTATTGATAGTATCAAATAGAGATCCCTCGTTTACGTCGCGATTTTGGTAGAGCTTACAGATAGCTTTGGGGACTAGTTTACTCTTTAGTACAACATTCCACCCTCAAATAGATGGTCAGTCTGAGCGTACCATTCAGATTTTGGAAGATATGTTACGAGCTTATGTGCTGGATTTTTGTGATTCGTGGGAGGATCACCTACCGCTGGTTGAGTTCGCACACAACAACAGTTACCAAGCAAGCATCGAGATGGCACTGTATAAAGCCTTATATAGAAGACCATGTAGATCTCCGTTGTGTTGGGCTGAAGTTGGAGAAGCATCACTGTTAAGTCCCGAATTGGTGAGGGAAACAACCGAAAAGATTGCCATAATTTGAAGGCATTTGATCATGACTCAGAGTCACCAAAAAAGTTACGCCGATAAACTAAGACGACCATTATCGTTTGAAGTAGGAAATTTTATATATCTAAAGGTATCGCTGAAGAAAGGCTTAGTAAGATTTGGCAAAGGTGGAAAGTTGTCACGACAGTTTATAGGACCTTTCGAGATACTTGAACGGATTGGGAAAGTAGCGTATCACCTGGTTTTACCACTGTGGCTTTCATCTATACACGATGTTTTTCATGTGTCGATGTTAAGAAAATATGAGCCCGACCCCTCGCACGTATTTGATTGGTCAAAGTTGAGGCTAACAGAAGATGTTTGCTATGAAGAACCACCGGTGAAGATTTTGGACACACTACAACAAATTTTAAGAGAAAAGACCTTATTCTATATAAAGGTGTTATGACGACATCACGGTGTGGAAGAAGTGACTTGGGAGAGAGAGTCAGAGATCCGGTCCATCTATCCCAAGTTCTTTGAGTCTTAAGAAAGATTGAATTTCGAGGGCGAAATTCCCAAAAGGGGAGAAAGTTGTGATGGCCCAGTATGATTTTTTTTTCTTTTCATTTAGGGTTAATTATTTTAATTAAATTTCTGGATGTAATTTATAATGAGAATTTGGGGACAAATATAACTTATTGATTTAAAATCTTGAGATGTGGGACGAATATTAAGTTGTAGAGGTGTAACATGATATATAAAATTATAACATTAAACTAGAATAGAACTGGGTTATGAGAGTTAAAATTAAAAAGAATAAAAGAGAAACTACAAGAAGCAAACCAAACAAAACCTAAGCTTACTCCCAAACATTCTAGAAGCAAAGAGAATAAGTGAGAGAGGGAGAGAGTTATACACCCAAGGCCTCATCTCTCTCACCATTTCCTGTTGGCCACTTTCCTCACCCATTTCTCTCCATCATCTTTTATTCTCTTAGAAAATAAATCACAAGTTTCACAAACCCTAGCCTCCCTCATCCGAAATTGAAGAGCTAGAAGCTAAATTGGGAGCCCACAAGACAAGATTGATGCCCTAGTTCTCAAAGTGGAGCAATTAAAGCTTCATGAGGAAAGAACACGCACAATCCAAACCTTACGAGGAGAGATTTGAAGATATTTCAAGCTTTCGAGCAATCTAAGGTAGGATCTAGACTATCTCTTGTGTTTTGTGTTGATTTGGGTTGATAATTTGACTATGTAAGTAAAATCTAGTTAATTTGATGCATGATTTGAAGAATTGATCAGTGTGTGTAAGGATTGAGTTGGGTTTTGAAGAAAATTGGAGTTTTTGAGAAATGATTAACTTTTCTTTTGAGAGTTTATTGTATAAAAAGGAACTTAAGATACATAAAATTCTATGTTTTTGCATGAAAATGGGTTTGAATGGGTGTTGGCTTCAAAACTGAGCAAAAAATCCATTTTCGGTGCAGGAAGGCTCGAAGAACTGCTCGAGCGGTCTATCGGGCGGTCCTGGGATGGTCTCAGCTTTTTGTTTCAGGCCAGCGGTCTTTTTCACTGGTTGAAAAAGTTTTCTTTAAATCAGTGTATCTTCATCATCCGAATTTCGAATTGGGTCATTTTTGCAGTCAAACTGAAACCCCGAAAGTCTTTTTTCCAATCACACCACTCCCACAATAAAAATATTTTTGTAGAAAAAGTTACGACCAAAATAGTGAGGGTATGTCAAATTTTCTTAACCGTTTTTACCTGTTTTTGGCCAAATGTCTTGGAAAAGGTTATTTATTTTCTTCATTAGATTTTTTTTACAATGAAAGTGGGTTTCATATTTGTATATATGTACATGATGGGTGTATTCTATTTTTTTTAAATAGCATGATCTTGATTGCATTAACCTTGTGTTGTTGGTACTTTGTAAAGAGATGTGAATTGTGGGAAATGGTGTACTGAAGTTTATGAAACATTTTGTTTTGAAAAGAGAGATTGCATACTAAAACAAAATGTGATTTGAAAATGAAATGGAAAATTTGAATTTGGAATTGAAATGATAATTTGTGGAAATGATTGGGAGAGGAACCAATTGTGGACTGGACTCCCGGATTGTGAAAATGGATGTAATTAACAAGTAATAAACCGTATGGATTGATGTGAATTAAGTTAGGCTTGCATAGTTCCACAGTAAAAGGCCAAAAACTTGCTCAAGATGGGGATCACATGCCTACGGGTTAGCCCCTGAAATGTAGTGATTGTGTCGTGGTAAGTTATAAAGCTATCTATTACCCAATGGTTTTGCGTAGCCAATTGAAAAAATAGGGAGGGGTTTCTATAAGCTGCACCCGACGCTGGTTTATTAAACGTGATACGATTTTGTGAGAAACTGGGTAATGAGATAAAAATATGAAATGAAAATATGGATAGTGTGAAAGAAGGAATGATTTGAAATGGGTTCAATGAATGTGATTAATGTAATAAAGAATTAATGCAATGAAAAACAAGTGAATACAGAGGATAAATTTGTGTGCGTGGGTGTGTGTGTGTAAATGAAAAACGACATGGTAAAAATTGCATTTTTACTTCGGTTGCACCCATCACACCTCATAAATCATGCATCACATTTGAGTTAGTCTTTATTCTACGAGCTTCGACTCACGTATGTATACTAAACAATTTCAGGTTCCAAGGAGCAGGGATGATACCAAGGTTATGGATGCATTTTGGGAAGGACTAGAGGATAGAGCTAGTGTTCTTTTGTTTTATGTTATGTTTGTACATGATGTTAAGGGAATGAATGTAATTAATATCATAGATTAAAGTTGAATGTATGTTGCAACAAACTCTTAAGTGGTTCTGTAAATCCATTTTTGAAACTTGGTTCGGTTAGATTGAATCATCTGAGTGCATATATGAAATATTTTTCCTATGTTTCGAAAAAATATCAATGGATGTAGTTCGTGTAAGGTATGACTCGGGGTTTGAGTTGTGACATGGCATTTTAATAAAGTAAAAATGCATTTAACTACATAATCCACACATTTAAACAATGGTAGTCTAGAATCCTACCGTTTTGAGTTAAAACTTGACAATTTAAGCACCTGTAAAAACCCCAAAATTGACGAAACCACTTTTTGTTCGATTAGATATGATCCCCTCGACAAGTAGAACACTATACTCTTCTACGGAGGCACCGAAATCCAAGTCGAAGGTAATCGAAAATGGGTGGGAATCCAAGAGTTCCAAGCGCTCCAGCAATGGAGAGACAGAGAGAGAGAGAGAGAGAGAGAGAGAGAATTTAGGGCTTTTGTTAGCTTCCAAGAGAAGCCAAAGGGTGTGGGGTCCACCTCCACTCACCCCACATGCATGCTCAAATTTCATTTCATGCATGCATGATGTATTTTTAACCCATATACATGCATTTATAACATTGTAATTAATATTTTTAAATTTATATTAATTCAAAATTATTTTCTTAAGAATTATCAAATTTTAAAATTACCCACGAATTAAATTTTTTGGGTCTTTGCGTACACCAGCGAGTCCAAGAAAACTTATTTAAAAGTTACCGGGCTCACATGCCATATATTTGTATTAAATGCACTCAAGCTAAACATTAATATACAACACATGAAAATCATCACATAAACACAAATCCATTTAAATTAAAATGGAATTGGGTCTCACAACCTTCTCCCTTAAGGAATTTCGTCCCTGAAATTTGCTACGCAATCTAAGACGAATATAGATCCGGATAGTTAGCGCAAACTTCGAACTCAAGCTTTCACGTGGCCTCCTCAATGCCATGATAAAGCCATAAAATCTTGACATAGGAAATAGTCCTCTCACGCAAAACCTTCTCCTTCATATCAAGAATTTTCATTGGTCGCTCTTCGTATGAGATGTCGTTCTCAACTCGCAACTTGGCCCAATCTAGAACATGTGACGGGTCTATCTCATACTTTTGAAGCATCGAAATGTGAAATACGTTATGTATTGACGATAATAGAGGAGGTAAGGCAAGATGATATGCCACCTCTCCAATCTGCTCAAGGACCTCGAACAGCCTAATGAAGCACAGCGATAACTTCCCGCTATGACCAAACCTCATCAAACCTTGTTAGGAACACGTGGTGCCCCACTTTAAATATGAAGGCCACCTCATTCGGTCTGCATAACTTTCTTGACAGCTTTAGGCCGTCACTAAACGTTGGCAAATCCGACGAACTTCTCCGTTGTCTCTCGTACCAAGTCGGGTCCCAACACGACTATTTTTCCCACATCAGTCCAATGACCTACAAGGTCTTACCATGTAAAGGCTCAAAGGTGCCATATCAATACTTGACTGATAACTGTTGTTATAAGTGTAGACACCCCAATTTGACCCCGCCTGATCTTAGGCGAATCCGATGATGAAAAACAAGTGGAATAGTACCTCAGTTCTATCCTCGGGAAGTGATCCAAGCTCGATATTTGAACCCGGAACCTTCAAGCCAATGAAATTTTGACAAACCCTCGAAACTTGCTACCCAAGTAAGGCGACCACCAACTCTCTTCATGGCGCTCGCCAAAGAATTTTGTAGAAACCCTAGCCCAAAGTGACGACCGCCACCTTTCATCATGGCGACCGCCAACTTCCATTGTGACGACCGCTATAGAATTTTGTGGAACCTTTCAAAAACATGGCGACCGCCATCTTTGATTATGGCGACCGCCAACTTCAAATGGCCTGACGTGTCCCAAAACGTGGTAACATTTCATTGGTTGAAGAATTCTATAAATACTTCACCCCAGCGTACGTTTTCAGTACGAATTTTGAGTGAGAGAAACTCTGCCGATACATCGAGCGATCCCGAACCCCGACGCCGAAGTCCTGCTGAAATACCGAGTCCCGAACCTCCAATACCTGCATTAAAGCCTACATTGCTTGGATCATCGCTCGAGGTTGACATGCCGAGGCACATTCCACAACTTGAGATTCCCCGGCAATCTAGGTACCCCGTTCAGATACCCGATCTTTCTAAACTCCACTTTCTCTCTTTGGAGTGATCGGGTTAGAATTCAATTTCAAATAACATATTTCTTTTTATTACATTCTTGTTTTACTTATCAATTGCTTTATTTATATTCCAGTATTTTATTTAATTTAGCTCACTTATTTATTTATTTGAATTAAATCGTAATCAAATCATTAAATAGTGCTAACATTCCTAACAATTACAACTTGTTGATATTGTTAATTGTTATAATTAAGGCACTTACATAAAAATGGTTGTAATTATCAATATTACACCCATATAATTATAATATTTCGTTTCTTTTCATTTTCTTTCTTTTATGTTAATTCGATATTCTAGCATTTACTTTTTTTTTTTTTTTGGTTAGCTTAGCTTTACTTTACTAGCACTCTAATTTATTATCTTTATTGCTTTCCTAACTTAATTTTAATTTACTTTTCAAGCATTTACTTTCCTTTGTAATGTAGCTTTTATTTCTTTGCTCTTAGCTTAATGT
>JAULJZ010021544.1:0-15685 GCA_032270985.1 Heliamphora pulchella
ATGCAAGAAGGTCTTGAGATTATGGGTCAGAGTGCAATTATAGTTCTTTAGTGGTGTGAACTGTAATTCAATATTTTTATAAAAATTGCAAAAACCATTGCATGTCTTCCCATAATTGCAGAAACCTCTAGTAGGTGTCTGTGTTCTACTGGAAGTCTAACTCATAATTATTCCCAGTTCTCTACTGTAACCCTATATATATGCGGGTAGGCTGAACCAGTTTTGATGATTTGATCATTATTATTATGATATTATTTTTTGTCTTTCAAGACTTAATTATATCGGTGTTATGCCGGTACAAGTTCTCGGAGGATTGTAACCTACACTACGTCCGAGGATCACGTAAGGGAATACAATAGAAAATCTGACTGGAGTTTCAACTCAGAATCAAATTGTAGTTAAAGAATCGATTGACAAAAGGTATTCTTCTAAATTAACTTTGGTTGCACGAGTTTTATTTTGATCATTCGACGCCAAAAGTTTTATCTGGAGCCCGTTTCGGCGTTTGTCCGTCCAGTTTATTTTTTACCGAAAATCGTTTTAAAAAATAATGATCTTGGCAGTTTTGCCTCCAACAACTTTAACAGTAGATAATGGCCCCACATCATTTTTAATGAGCAAGATATCATCTACATAAAGTAATAGGAAGATCACCATGCATCCGTCATGCTTCTTTATACACACAGGACTCATCCGGACTCTGATCAAAATTATAAGATTTTATGGCTTGATCAGACCGAGTGTTTCAAGACCTCGATGCCTGCTTAAGTCCATAAATAGATCTCTTAAGCTTGCACAACATGTGCTCCTGGCCTTTTTTCATGAATCCATCAGGTTATATCATATAGATACACTTATCAAGACTTCCGTTAAGAAAAACTGTCTTGACATCCATTTATCAGATTTCATAGTCAAAATGAGTGGCAATGGATAAGATAATCCTGATAGAATTAAGCATGGCTACCCGTGAAAAGGTTTTCTCATATTCAATCTCTTCTTTCTGAGTGAACCCTTTTAGCAACAAGCCTAGTTTTGAAGGTTTCAACCTGCCCTTCTGCTCCTCTCTTTCTCTTATAGATTCACTTGCATCTAATAGGTTTTATTCCTTCAGATAGTTTTACAAGTTCTTAGATCGGATTGGAATACATAGATTTCTTCTCTGAATTCATAGGCTTTTGCTAAAGATCTGTTTCTTTGTCCTTAAGTGCTTCATTGTAGTTACAGGGTTCGGTATCTAATTTTGTCGGGATCTTGTCAAAAGACTCTTCTAAGAACATATACCGATCAGGTTGATGAACAACCCTTCCACTATGATGAGGCACTACCTATGTCTGTGTACTAGTAATAACACGCTGTGCAGAATCTGAACCCTGTGCATCAGTATCTTATTCTTGATTTGCACATGTCCTAATAATCTCCCCACTATAATGAGGTAATGGAATATCAGTGACTTATGATTTCTCTTCCATTCTACTGGTATTTTCTCTCAGTTCTTCCAAAATAATTTTGCTATTGAGCCTGTGGACCATAATATTATTCTCTTCTAAGAATCGGGCATTAGTGCTAATAATGATCCTATGATCTTTAGGATTATAAAATAGACCATCCATGGGATACCCCACAAAAAAATAGACTTCTGTCCTCGGTTCCAACTTACTCGTGTTTCTTTTCAGCACATGTGCTGGATATCGTCAAATTCGAATGTGTTTCAGACTAGGCTTACGCCCGGTCCATAATTCTATGGGAGTAGAAGGTACTGACTTAGAAGGTACCATGTTTAGAATATAAACCGCCGTCTCTAAAGCGATTCCCCAAAACGAATTGGATAAACTTGAATAACTCATCGTAGACCTTGCCATCTTCATAAGAGTCTAATTTCCTCTTTCTGCGACACCATTCTTCTATGGAGTGCTTGGCACAGTCAACTGAGATGTAATCCCCTCTAATAACAGGTAATCCTTAAACTATCCAAGGAGGTATTCTCCACCACGGTCGGATCGTAGTGATTTGATACTTTTACACTGACATTTCTCCGCCTTCTCCTTGAATTCTTTGAATTTTTCAAAGCATTCAGACTTACGGTGCATCACGTAAATGTATCCATACCTTGAGTAGTCATCAATGAAACTAACGAAGTACTCAAAATCACTTCTAACCCAGATTGTCATAAGACCACACACATCAAAATGAACCAATTTCAATGGTTCTTTAGCTCTTTAGCCTTTGGCAAAAAAAGGGCCTCTTTGTCATCTTATTCTCTAAGGAAGATTCATAAACTGGAAGTGCCTCCACTTCCAATGAACTTAAGGTCCATCTGCTATCATTCTGTTTATCCTTTTTAGATTAACATGACCCAAGCATAACTGCCAAAGAAAAACGTTTAGTTTATTAAAGAAGGAAACTTTCTCTTATATAGTAAATTAAATGTGTTATTCATTTCGATTAGTTGTAGTGTATGAGAGATAAAATATACGATATACAGATCATCTACTAACGCACTAGAACAAATAAAAAGTTTATTTTTCTTCACAATGGCAGAGTCACCAAAGTGAATAGAATATTTGTTATTTATTAAGCTTGAAACTGAAATTAAATTTATTTTAATCGAAGGTATATAAAGACAATCTTTCAGTAGAAGTATCCTATCTCTACTAAAACTGAGAGTAACAACTACTACTACAATGCTACCACCCTTATATTATTGCCCATGTGCAGGTATATTTTTCCATCACTAAGTTGCCTGGTTTCCTGGAACCATTGCAAAGAATTGCAGACATGATTAGTGGCTCCCATATTTACACACTAAGCATCGGTAGATAACACCGATAAACATGTTTCAACCATCAGTGAATATAAATTACCTAGTTTGTTCTGTTTACTGAGAAAAAATTAGATACTACTTTTTCCAATACCTAAATTGATTACTGTGATATCACTTGCCTGTGAGAAGAAACCAAAAGTGTAGAGACTTCGATCGGGATCGGTGCCCACTCACCGGGATCGTCGTGTGTGTCAGGATATACGTGAGAAGATCGTTGGGTCGTCTCAGATCGTTGTTCTGCCTCAAATAAACTTGTTCAAGTTTCTTGAAGGTATATTTAATCATAAAATATTAGATTATTTTATTGTTTTTCATGAAAATCGCACAACGTCATTTTTTATGGTCACGACGTCATTTATCGAACTTTTTCTGCTGCGCGGCTCTAACAATCTTAGTCCCCGAACCCTCTTTTTCTCTGGTTATATTCACAGGACATGTGGCTTTTTTCTTGTTTTTCTTGGTTTTTCTCAAAAATCAAGTGGCGACTCTATTTTTTACATGTATTTGGATATCTTAGATTTTTGTTTTAAAAGAAGCATTTTCTTTTCTAAAAACAATGGATATCCTACACAATTTTTTTGACCCACCCAAAAATGCTCGTAGAGAGCATTTGAGATGAGTGTCTAAAATTCGACTTGGTCAAATTGAGGTGTTTACAGTTGTCCCTTTTTGACAAAGCTTACAATAATTTATGGTGCAAGTAAATGTCAAAGCTTTACGGGCAAATCGTTTGACAATGCTGCCAATTTTAGGCACAAACAAAACAAACAAAAAAGCATGGTCGAATTTAAATTTTCATCGAGCTTCCTACGTACGCCATTACAACAAATCAGATCGATCGTAGTTCATGGGACAATGCATATGATGCAGGTAGGTACAATACAAACATACAAAATTTTGAGTTCACAACATGGACTGAAGACTCATCAATGATTAGTTTTAGGTCATGCATAGGACTGGGGAATCAGTGTAAGGTCATGAGGAGGACCGGACAAACAGAGATCAGTTTTAGGTCATGAGTAGGACCAGCGAGTTAATTTAAGGTCATGAGGGTGACCGAGAAAACATAGATTAGTTTTAGGTCATGAATAAGACTAGCGAGTCAGTTTAAGGTCATGAGGAGGATAAAAAAAATAGAGATCAGTTTTAGGTTATGAATAGAATCGATGAGTCAGTTCAAGGTCATGAAGAGGACCAGAAAACTAGAGATCACTTTTAGGTTATGAATTGATCCAACGAATCAGTTTAAGGTCATAAGGATAACCGGAAAAATAGAGATCAGTTTTAGGTCAAGAATAGGACCAGTGAATCAGTTTAAGGTCATGAGAAGGTGTAAGGACCCGATTTTTAGGTATAATATTAGCAACGGTAATATAGCCAACGAGAGTGGGCAACGATCTCCCACCCCCAAGAGTTATCCAATTAACGCTAAAAAAAATAAATAAATAAAATAGTAATAATAATAATAATAATAATAATAGTAGTAGTAGTAGTAGTAGTAGTAGTAGTAGTAGGTATTGATAAACTAATGGCCAAAATGAATAAATAATGAAAAACAATAGAAATTATAAAATTAAATGTTATATTAATTATAGATAAAATAATATTAACCAAAATACAAACACTCACATCCTCTAACAAAAGTTTTAGTATATATATATATATATAGAAAAATCTCTACAAGACACCAATTAAATAATAAAAAAAACATTATAATATGTGTTTATAAATGTATATCTATACACATCTCTACAACCTAATAAAATAATTAAAAGTAAAAAAAAATGACTTTAGTGCATAAAATAATTCAATAATAAAAAAGATAACTTATTATATATATGTATAGATGTGTATATAAATCTCTACAAGTAACCTAATACTATAATTAAAAGTAACAATCTAATATAATAATATAATTTTAAGCTAATTTGTATATTAATATAAAAAGACTTAATACAATATATAAATCATTAAATAATGATAAAATAATACTAAATTATGAAATTGAGTTTTAAAATCATCAAATTAAATTAAAACTAATATAAAAGTAATTAAAAATATATATTATGTTACAAAATTATACAAAAATGAAAATTTAACCCAACCACCACAACTAAATAATGTTATAATCAAACTAAGATGTAAAAATTAAATACAACATCTAAAATTAATATATTAATTCAAATCTTTAGTATTCATAGTTAAAAATATACATTAAGATAATTTTTAGATATAATTCTTAAATATTGTAATACATATATATCATTGAATATACAATAAAACAATATAATATACAAAATTCAAATTGGAGCCAACTCTTCCCCTCCCATGGCCGGCCAACATGGCCACTTGGACACTCAATCCCATTATTTTATTATGTTGTGTAAGGTATGCATGCAATATTAGTGGGTATAGCCCTTATTATCACGCCCCAAGCACCAGAGTTACGCGAAAGCCCACCCAAAACACAGTTTGAGAAAATAAGATTTGCAGTTGAAAAACCATCAACTCAAAAATATACATCATTTGGATAAACATTCCCACAGTTCAACTCTCATAAACTGTAAACATGCATTCCCATACATGAATAAATATACCGTCTTAAGGCATACAAAACCAGCCTTCTGAAATAGGCGCCACATGTATAAGCACATGTCCAAAATAGGGAAACTACAACTAGTCTTCTGCCACCACAAGAATCTAGGTCAACTCCTCATGTTCACCTGAAAAGGTTTACAGCAAAATCCCACACCGTGAGCCGAAGTCCAATAGAACATAGACAATAAAACTATAAAGCAGGCTATGCAATTATACACACACGGGCTCAACCACAGGATCTAAAAAGGGTTTTTCTCTAAAAAATCACAAGTTTTTCATCAGACTAACACGAGTCTCGAAAGGTTTTATCTCATAAAACCCCACATTTTTCATCTTTCAAACTATGCATATCATCCTAACAGATATCATGCCACAGTTAAGGGAAAGCTATAAATAAACAGTAAGCTCCACTCAAGCCACACAGCTGAGGAGAAAAGATCAAATGTAATCCTATGTACCGACTCTGCCACACCGACAAAGTTAACAACTATAGACTCTCGTCCATTACCCTAGACCCACAGGCTTAGTAATGACAAGTTCTATACGGAGTCACGACAACGACGCCATTAACGGAGGCACCCGAACTGCTCAATTTACAGGAGATAACCGAAGGTACAGAGCACCTACTGCTTAATTTACGGGACCTAAGCCCGAGGGTACAAAGCACCCACACACACACTCAATTTACGGGGACTAACCCAAGCGTATAGAGCACCTACGCTGTGCACGTTTTCAAACTTACACCGAGGAGCAATGGAAGCCCAACTCAACCAAACCCACTATCACGGTACATCTTTGGAAATCATTTAAAATCCAACTGTAGCTCAATTACGAAAACTCACAAAACAGTTTATACAACACATGTATAAATGAGATCCAATCCATCAAAATAGAGATCTAAACAATTTCCAACAAAACATTTAAAAGGTGAGACTCAACCCCGCGGTTTATCTCTAAACCTCAAAAAAAGACGTTTTTCAGCATTTTCACAAAACACCTCATTTCAAACCTCATTTTGAAAACTATGGATACCACATACCCAGAACATGTATACAACCGAGAAAATGCGTAAAAACCCACTTTTACCCAAAATCAAGATTTACACATGAAAATCACATTTGATGTATTTTTTATTTGGTGAAAACACATATATATACATATATCACCCTTACACGCAGTAGGGTCTAGAAACCTACCTCAGAGAGTCAAGAACTCGACGTCTCAAAACTGAACGGCGTCAGAACGAGAATTCGACCGGATGGATGCGAAGCCCTGGGCCCTGATAGCAAGGATCCACAAAGGATCAAATACAAAACCTAGCCCCGAGCCCTCAAATCTAGAGAGAAGGCAGAGAAAAAGGAAAACTTAGCTGTTAAGAAAGGTTTAAACAAATATCTCCAGCCCGTTGGATATTTATAGAAATGCCAAAAAGGTATTGTTCAGTCGACTGAACCCCTGAGTTCAGTTGACCGAACCCAAAAATTTCTATTCAGTCGACAGAGCCACACCCTTCAGTCTATCGAACTGTTGGGCAGTGTGTTTTCCGAGAAAAAGCTAGATTTTGGTCAAAATACAAGCCAAACAAGCCTCTACCGAACCCCAGAAAGCGTATAATACATTTATACATGCTGTTCTACAACTTTAAAGCATAACTCATGCATCGAGGCTATTCATATACTAGAATAAACATGTCATGTATACAAATAACTCAAAAAGAATAAGTTCAGGGTCTCACAACTCTCCCCCTCTTAAGGAATTTTGCCCCTGAAATTCACAACAAGGTCACGAGGTAAACTGGTCTGGGTATCTAGCACGCATCCCAGACTCGAGCTCCCATGTCGCTTCTTCAATCCCATGATGAAGCCATATGACCTTGGCATAAGAAATCGTTCTTCCCCACAACACTTGCTCCTTTGTATCAAGAATCCTCACTAAACGGTTGTTATAAGTGGCATCCTCATCAACCCATAACTCAGCCCAATCTAGCACATGTGAAGGATCAGGCTCGTACCTCCAAAGCATAGAAACGTGGAACACGTTGTGCACAGATGCTAACTGAGGTGGCAAAGCCAGACGATAAGTAACCTCACCAATCCTGTCGAGGATCTCAAATGGTCCAATGAAGCACGATGATAGCTTCCCGCTATAATCAAATCTCATCAAACCTCTACGTGGCGAGACCTTCAGAAATACATGATCCCCTACTGCAAACTCCAAAGGTCACCTTCTCTAATCTGCATAACTCTCCTGGCGGCTTTGCACTATTAGTAGGCGCTAGTGATTCACGACAATCTTCTCTGTCGTCTCCCGTACCATGTCGGGTCCCAAGACTGTGGTCTCTCCCACATCTGTCCAACACATGAGTGATCTACACGGCCTACCATACAAAGCCTCATACAGTGCCATCCCAATACTGGACTGATAGCTATTATTCTATGCAAACTTTGCCGACGGTAGATGATCCTCCCACGAACCTCTGAAATCAAGGACACAAGCCCTCATCATATCCTCCAGAATCTGTATAGTCATCTCAGACTGACCATCCGTCTGGGGTAAAAAGTAGTACTGAACATCAAGTTTGTTCCCAAAGCCTCCTGAAGACTCTACCAAAAGCGTGATGTGAAGCGCGGGTCTCAGTCAGAAACAATAGATACTGACACTCCATGTAACCCACACGGCATCGTGTCCCCTAGGTGATCGATGAAGTCCAAACACAAAATCCATTGTGACATGCTCCCACTTCCACTCTGATATAGGTAACGACTATAGTAATCCTACCGATCTCTGGTGTTCTGCCTTCACCTTCTGACAGGTAAGGCACCAAGAAACAAATTGGATCACATTCCTCTTCATTCCCGTCCAACAGAACTGACGACGTAGATCATGATACATCTTCATGCCTCCAGGATGCACTGCTAGGTGAGAATGATGACACTCACATAGTAGATCAGCTCGGCATGACTCTGGCACAAACAACCTCCTAGCCAACCTCAGACTCTGATCTGAATCCATAATCCAGCCCACTGTATCCCCTCCACTAGCAACACGATCTCATATCATCTGAGCCTCCTGGTCCGTCTGCTGAACCTCTAGCACACGTGCTATTAATGCTGGTCGAGTAACTACTAAAAACAGGGTGGCACCCGTCACTGTCTCCCCGAGACATAGATCAAACTCTCTAATCTCTCCAAGCATGTCCCACTCACGTATAGCCATAGAAGCTAACGACCCGTGAGATCTCCTACTGAGCGCATCTGCCACAACATTGGCCTTCCTTAGATGATACTGTAGATCAAAGTCATAATCCTCTAACAATTCCATCCATCGTCGTTGGCGCAAGTTCAGGTTCTTCTCCGAAAATAAGTATTTTAAACTCTTGTGATCGGAAAAAATCTCAAAATGCTCACCGCAAAGATAGTGACGCCATGTCTTCAAGGCAAAGACCACTGCTACCAACTCCAGATCGTGTGTCGGGTAGTTCTTCTCATGCGTCTTCAACTGTTGAGAACCATAGGCTACAACCTTACTCCCCTACATCAGAAAACATCCAAGACCATCATGTGATGCATCACCGTACACTGTATACCCCAAGTCTCGCTCGGGAATGATCAACATTAGTGCGCTAGTCAACCTCATCTTCAGCTCCTAGAATGCTGACTCACAAGACTCACTCCAAGCAAACACAACTCCCTTTCGCGTCAGACACATCATCGGTGCAGCAAGTTTCGCAAAATCGTTCACGAATCGCCGATAATAGCCAGCCAATCCCAGAAAACTACGTATCTTAAAGACGCTCTTCGGTCGCTCCCAACTGGTTACAGCATCAGTCTTCGACGAATCCACAGCTACCCCATCTGTCGACACTACGTGTCCAAGAAACCTCACCTCGGACATCCAGAACTCGCACTTCTCAAACTTTGCATACAAGCGATGCACTCTCAAAGTCTGTAGCACGATCTGCAGGTGATCCTCGTGTGCGTCCCTAGTGGGTGAATATATCAAGTTATCATCCACAAACACTACCACAAAATTGTCCAGATAAGGATGGAAGATCCGGTTCATCAAACTCATAAACGTAACAGGAGCGTTCGTCAGACCGAATGGCATAACCTAAAACTCGTAGTGACCATAGCGAGTTCGGAAGGTGGTCTTTGCTATGTCCTCATCCCTAATCATCAACTGGTGATATCCCGACCTCAAGTCAATCTTTGAGAAGCAGCTCGAACCCTTCAGCTGATCAAATAAATCATCTTTTCTCGGCATCGGATACTTGTTCTTCACTGTCACCTGATTCAGCTTTTGGTAGTCGATACACAATCGTAAGGATCCATCCTCTTCTTCGCAAAAAGAGCAAGAGCTCCCCACCGCGAAGTACTAAGGCATATAAACCCTCTGTCTAGCAACTCCTGAAGCTGTACCTTGAGTTCACGCAACTCAGCGGGTGCAAAACGATAGGACGGCATAGATATGGGAGCAGCTTCGGGAACTAGATCAATGGAGAACTCTACCTCACGGCTCGGTGGCAACTCAAACAGATCGTCTGGAAAAACATCTAGGTAGTCGTAAATCACCAGAGGTAACTCTCCTCGAACCCCAACTACATCATCCAACATAAGGGTTGAAAAGAGGAAACCTAGGTTGCCCTAGTAGCACTGGGCAAAGACATCAAATCCTCATCCCGATCTCCCACAAAATAGAAGTAATCTCCCACCGGTGTACAAATCGTTACCCTCCGTCGATCGCAATCGATAAATGCACGATAGGTGGTCAGCCAGTCCATCCCTAGGATGACATCAAACACAGTCATGTCTAGAATAACAAAGTCAAACTCTAAACAACGATTGGCGACCTCCAACACGCAGGATCTACAGACAAGACTCAACGTCACACTCCCACTGACTGGGCTCTCCACGCTTAAAGTACTACCCAACCAGTCCATTTCTAACCCCAAAGCAGAAGGAAAAGCAGATGATATAAATGAATGCGATGCTCTAGTGTCGATAAGAACACTGACCTATGATATATACACTAGAAAAGTACCTCAGATCATGGAGGTGGTAGCAGCAGCATCGGGTACGATCGGTGCTCTAGATGAACTGGGGTCAGCAAGAACATAAGCTCTGGCCTGTCCACTGTGGCCCTATACTGCGGACTGTCTGCCTGACTATACTGATGCGCCCCCTTCTGCGAATCTAGATGGCTGGCGTCCCTGGGAAGATAGAGTAATAGGTGCTCCAGCTGTACTCTGCATATTCCCTCCTCTAGGGCAATCCCTCCGGATGTGCTCAGACTGGCCGCACTCAAAACATATCACTAGCCCCCTTCCCTGTGCCTTCAACTACAACTGTTCCTGAATAGGCGCTGGACTCCGGCATTCTGCCGCACGATGTCCTAGCCGCTAGCATCTATAACAAAGAAGCTCCCTCTGCTCCGACCTTCCCGTTGAAGCTACGGGAGTCCTGGGTGTAGAAGACTGTGGTGGATACGACCCACAGGATGAGAACTCGAACTAGACGTCCGTCGACGCTTGTTCTCCCTGCGTCCCTGGGATTGAGCATGTCCCTCGTCCTGCTGACTACTACTGTCCCTGTCTCTGTGCGTCTCATTCAGAGTATCTTCTACTTTCATGGCCATCTGTACCAACTCTGTAAAGACTTGTGTCTGAAATACTGCCACTTTGTCTCAGATAGCGGGCCTCAACCCCTCTCGAACCGCTTTGCACGGAACTCATCAGTAGGTACGATCTCCTCCGCAAACCGGGACAGGCTAGAGAACTCAGCCTCATACTCAACCACTAACATCGTCCCCTGAGTCAGGAAAAGTAAGTCCTCTCTGTAGCGATCCCTCAAAGTCCCTGGAAAGTATTTTTCTAGAAATACCTTCATGAATGCCTCCCAAGTGCCTCCCACTGTGGTCTTGGCGAACTTCAACCACATATGAGCACTCCCCTTCAGCTTGAAAGCTGCAAATGAAACCCGCAGATCATCCTCCTCAATCTGAAGTGTATCAAGGATCCTGGTAACCAGCTCCAGCCATTCAATGGCCACCGTGGGGTTGGGATCCCCAGAAAAGGTAGGAGGATCTAGACGGCGAAACTCACGTATCGCGACCGTCGCCCTCGGCTCAGGTATGCTCTCTCTCCCCTTAGAGGCCTCAGCCAGCTGCTGAATGGAGCCTACCATCTCACGTATTAGATCTCCATCGATAGGTCCTTGGGGTGCATTGGCATCCCCAATATTTGGGACTGGAACGTCCCTTCGGCCAGAACCACGACCATGGCCTCGTCCTCCTCGCGTGAACATAATTCTATACGAAAGCAACATAATAGGGTAAGAATCCATACAATATGTTAGTGCTAACGTAAAAGACATATCATGTATAAGCATGCTGACATATAGCCACTTAAGATCATGTCATCACATCTCACATACCGAGGAGAACCAACAAGAAAGACTCGTCCATCTGGATAACCTACTTAGATTCTTTACTAGAAATCACGTCCGCGAAACGCGTCTCTAACATGGCTCCCAAGTCTATAAATCCAAACGCCCGAAGGCAAGACTAATCAATCCTAAGATCGAAACTCCATGCCCAAGTATACACCACAAGCTAAACATGCTATCATGCTTATGTTAGGAAAACGCTGTAACACATGCAATCAAGAACACATACATCCTCACACGGTGATGTACCCTATTTTCCACGACTCTTAGGTATTCGAACCCAAAACTCTGATACCAAGTTGTCACGCCCCAAGCACCAAGGTCACGTGAAAGCCCACCCAAAACACAGTTTGAGAAAATAAGATTTGCAGTTGAAAAACCATCAACTCAAAAATATACATCATTTGGATAAAAATCCCCACAATTCAACTCTCATAAACTGTAAACATGCATTCTCATACATGATTAACTATATCGCCTCAAGGCATACAAAACCAGCCTTCTGAAATAGGTGCCACATGTATAAGTACATGTCCAAAATAGAAAAACTACAACTAGTCTTCCGCCACCACAGGAATCTTGGTCAACTCCTCATGTTCACCTGAAAAGGTTTACAGCAAAATCCCACACCATGAGCCGAAGTCCAATACAACATAGACAATAAAACTGTAAAGCAGCCTATGCAATTACACACACACGGGCTCAACCACAGGATCTAAAAAGGGTTTTTTTCTCTAAAACTACAAGTTTTCCATCAGACTAACACGAGTCTCAAAAGGATTTATCTCACAAAACCCCACATTTTCATCCTTCAAACTATGCATATCATCCTAATAGATATCATGTCACAGTTAAGGAAAAGCTGTAAATAAACAGTAAGCTCCACTCAGGCCACACAGCCGAGGAGAAAAGATCACATGTAATCCTATGTACAAACTCTGCCACACCGACAAAGTTAACGACTATAGACTCTCGTCCATTACCCTAGACCCACAGGCTTAGTAATGACAAGTTCTATATGGAGTCACGACAACGACTCCATTAACGGAGGCACCCGAACTGCTCAATTTATGGGAGATAACCGAAGGTACAGAGCACCTACTGCTTAATTTACGGGACTTGCGCCCGATGGTACAAAGCACCCACACATACTCAATTTACGAGGACTAACCCAAAGGTATAGAGCACCTACGCTGCGCACGTTTCTGGACTTACACCGAGGAGCAATGGAAGCCCAACTCAACCAAACCCACTGTCACGGTACATCTACGAAAAATATTTAAAACCCAACCGCAGCTTAACTACGAAAACCCACAAAACAGTTTATACAACACATGTATAAAAGAGATCCATTCCATCAAAATGGAGATCTAGCCCATTTCCAACAAAATGTTTAAAAGGTGAGACTCAACTCCGCGGGTTAGCTCCAAACCTCCAAAAAAGACCTTTTTCACCATTTTCACAAAACACCTCGTTTTCAAACCACCTTTTAAAAATTACGGATACCATGTACCCGAAACATGTATACAATCGCGAAAAGGCGTAAAAACTCACTTTTACCCAAAACCAAGGTTTACACTTGAAAATCACATTTGATGTATTTTCTACCCGGTAAAAACACATATAATTACATATACTACCCTTATACAACAGTAGGGTCTAGAATCCTACCTCAGAGAGTCAAGAACTCGACATCTCAAAACTGAACGGCGTCAGAATGATAATCTGACCAGATGGATGCAAAGCCCTCTGCCTCGATAGCAAGGATCCACAAAGGATCAAACACAAAACCAAGCCTTGGGCCTTCAAAACTAGAGAGAAGGCAGAGAAAAGAGAAAACTTAGCTGTTAAGAAAGGTTTAAACAAATATCTCCAGCCCCTGGGATATTTATAGAAACACCAAAAAGGTACTGTTCAGTCGATCGAACCTAAAATTTTCTGTTCAGTAGACTGAGCCACACCCTTCAGTCAACCGAACTGCTGGACAGTGTGTTTTTCGAGAAAAAATAAGATTTTTGGTCCAAACACAAGCCAAACAAGCCTCTACCAAATCCCGAAAAGCGTATAACACATTTATACACATTGTTCTACAACTTTAAAGCATAAATCATGCATCAAGGCTATTCATATACTGGAATAAACACATCATGTATACAAATAACTCAAAAAGAACAGATTCAAGGTCTCACACTTATAGCCCTTGTATACACATCATTAGTCTCCCTTTTAGCAACAAAGTTGTTTTTAAAAGACCACTACAGCCCCCCATTTTTGGCCATGCTAGTCCAAACCCTCTTGTGTGTTTTGCAATATTTTCTAAGTGTTCAAAGAGTGAGTTAGAAAGTTAAAGTGAAGACCAAGGCTTTGTGTTCTTCAAGTTCTTGGCGATTTTCGTGTTCTTCTAAAATGTGCATCCATATTCTTCACCCATCAGCCATATCCAAGGAAGGAACAATATTTTTATACACTTATTTTCCATCGACTAAGGTTTTCTTAGATCTTAAACACCTCTAGATTCAAGATCCATTCTCAAACCTGTGACACCCCATTCCCCGGGCATGTCGAGACATATGTAACTATAAATAAGGGATATATTCTAGGCGAACATTCATAATTATATATGATAATTAATACATCATTAATGGTTCATAATTTGTTCTAAATACTTAATGATTACAGTCATTCAAAAATTTTAACAAAAGTTACATCATGTCCGTGGAAAATTGAACAAAAGATCCAAAAAGTAGACATCCTACGTCTTCAAGTTGCGTCGTTAGGATTAACCGGCTCCTACTACTCTCCCTCTTCTGCAAATTCTTTTCCTTCAATGAATCCGCCTTCCTCAAGGGGTCCTTCTTCGTCACATGTGGCATAAATACCATGAGCCGGAGCCTAGAAGCAAATTTCCTAAACCGTCTAACAAACTCGCGACAAGATATTTCACAATACATATTGTATAGCACCCAATGTGAAGTTACAAGCTATTTATCATTTTCAACAAGATGAACGCATATAAGAACAAAAGAACGAGCGTGTGATGCAAATGAATGCAATGCAGATGCACAATCCCCAAGTACTTCCAGAACAGTTTCATAAATTCCACACCGGGAATTATAGAGTAAACTTGATGGTATATTGATCATTTTAACTTATCCTAGCCTCGTTGCGAATAGTAAATGCGTCACCGGGCGTCATGCCACAACTGTTTTACTCAATGGCAACAGTGTGGGGGCGAGCCAACCAGTTTTATCCATCCTTATCCGGGCCAACAATCCCCACCTTAAGCACTAGGATGCTCGTTAAGCGTCAACCCAAAGTCTAATTAAAGCTAGTGATGATCCCATGGTGCCTAAATCCCCCTTTTATAATAAAACCTCCAATTTAATATCGCATCTGGCAACCAGGGATGCCCTAGATCCACAACCACTGAATAACTGATTTTCATGTCACCTAACCCAATTATAAATCAACCAATCAAATTTCGAGTAACACTATTACGTTCCCGTACGTTACGCTCCCGTACACCAACGTTCCCAACCACGACGGCATAGAGTGGACGTTCGGCTCAAGACGTGGCACGGCTCAGGACATAACACGGCACAGAACATATATAACCCAAAGTCAATCATATTCGACATGATAATCAAAATGGTACCATTACGTTCCCGCACGTTAGGCTCCTATACATCTGCATTCCCGATCACTGCGGCATATAGCGGCAGTTCGGCTCAAGACGTAATACGGCTCAGGACGCACATGGCCCAAAGTCTACATATCAATATAATAACCCGAATGGTACCACTACGTTCCCGTATGTTAGGTT
>JAULJZ010021565.1:0-15685 GCA_032270985.1 Heliamphora pulchella
AATTGGCAATTGAATCCTGAAAATCAATAGCCATGAGTGGCTATTGATTTCCCTGTAACCCCCTCCATGATGGAGGGTTATATATGCTGTCATCCCACAGGGGAAGATGAAGAGACGAAATAGAGCAGAGAAGGAGAGCAACAGACGGAAAAGCAATAGACAGAAGGTGAGAAAGGAGAGATACAGTTCTCAGGATATATTCAAGAGGTCCGGTCATGATGTTTCGATGGTTTCAATTTATGGTAGAAGTTTCAAGATCAGTGAGAGATGCCCAATCAACTCACTATCTTCTCAAGATAGAGTCTTTCACGACACTTTTGGAGGAAAACATTGAAAAATATGAGTCAGATGATTTTGAATCCGGTGGCTATAAGTGGTATTCTTAATATTTCTTCTACGCTTGTTATCTTTTGTTTTATTGTTTCTCTCTACTTCCAGACTAAGTACAGATCTTAAAATCAATTTCTTTCTAATGGGTTTTAGGGGATTGTGCTTCTATCCACAAGGAAATGAGAAAATGAATGGGCATGGTCACATCTCACTCTACCTAGTAATAAGGAACACAGACAGTCTTGCTCACGGTTGGGAGGTTAACGTCCAGTTCAAATTCTTTGTCTTTGATCATATACACGACAAATATCTAACAATCCAAGGTATATAACTCCTTTAATGACATCAGTTCACTACAATCTTCTTTACTACTACATTACTTGTCAGGTTGTCACTTCTATGTAGCTTCTGACGGTCGAACTAAGCGCTTTCATCGGATGAAAACTGAATGGTGTTTCGCCCAATTACTGTCTCTGGATACATTCAAGAACACGTCAAACGGATACCTCTTTGATGATTCTTGTATATTTGGATTGGAGGTTTTTGTTATTAAATATGCTGGCAAAGGAGAGTGTCTCTCCATGATAAAGGAGCCTCAGGACAATATTTTTACTTGGAAAATTCATATTTTTTCAGCAATCAATAAGGAATCTCTTTGCTCTGAGGAATTTAAGGTTGGGGGACAAAAGTGGTAAGAAATGATTAATGTTTTGTCAAAAATTTGCTGTTCTTCAGTTATATTTTCCATAGAAGAAGTTTCCACTAGCGCAATTTATTATTATTATTTTTTTTCTGAATTCAGGAAGCTATTGCTCTTTCCCAAAGGAGATGGAAATGCAAAAGGCGAAAGTCTATCCCTCTTTCTGGAAGTAGCCCATTCTGCAACACTTCCTCTTAATTGGAAATTGTATGCAAAACTTAAGATGTGGATGGAGGACCAGGTCCAAGGTGCAGACCATAAACGTGAAGGTAATTGCTATAGTTGTGCTCTGACCTATGTTTAGTGAGCGTGGATGTCTCTTCCTTCTTCTTCTTCTTCTTCATCGTCTTCTTCTTCATTGGTCAAAAGGTAATGGACTACACAACAGGGGTAATCCTCCCGATGCCCATAACTCCCAAGAAATATCCTAAAGTGCGATATATTCATATTGGTTTAATCCAAGTACGGATTAATTCTCTATTCCGACAAGGAATTCATTCCTCTATTTTAGTTGTAGTTTTTTGTTAAATGATTCAATGACCCGATGAAAGGTATAATTGAGGAATTCAATCCAACTTGGTAAATGGTGTAATTTGGTTTAACATAAAACCAAATTACTTTATTTCCATCAATGATCCAAATTTGGAAGAAGCAAACAAAAGGCTTTGTAATTGAGTTTTATTTTCAAGAGTCTCCAAAAAATCTCTTACTTTTGAAAGAATATGTTATTGAAGTTATTGGCCATTTTGATCTAGAATAATCCCTAAGAATTCAATAGATTCTTTTTTCTATCTCAATCTTTTTGGGGATAAAATTATTTCATGTTTTTGAAATTTTGCACATAGAATTTTGAAATGGCTTTTATGTTCCGACGAAGTTTTGGAAAAAATCAAGATATCATCAATATAAACAACACAATATATATATTTGGCAAAAAGATTTTCCTAATCAATCAAAACGAGAAAGTTTTTCATGAAGATCATCTAGTGAATTTAGAAGAAAAGATTCAATTGCTACTAAAAATGTTCAAATTCCTATATTATCAGGAACGTCATAATAGAATGAGAAAAAAGAAAAAGTAATACAATCTGCACAAATTTATTATCTTCACTTGATTGAAGCCTTGAAGGTAAGATTCAATCTCAGGTCCACCTTGTACAACTGCTAAGAGACTACCAGCTAAGTTACCTTTGAATCTCACCTTTTCTTCTATAGAAAAGGATTGGATATCTTCTCTATGTTCTGATGAATTTTGATATTTCTTTATATATAGTCCAAAGTTTTACTTCTACTTTATCTTGCAGCTAGCACCTGGTTCCATGCCTCGAGGAAGATTTGGAGTTTCCGAAGTTTCATGTTGTTAAGTGATCTACATGACACGTCGAAGGGCTTTATAGTGAATGATACTGTGATCTTTAAAGTAGAGATTATGGTCATGTCTGTGATTAAGTATTTCTCCTAAAAAAAACTTGGTGCAGGCACAAATTGAGTATGTTAAGATCTGTTAGAAACTTTATGTTTTGGTTTTTGGTTCCTTCAACTTTATCTTTTGGTTTTTGGTTCCTTCAGTGCTTAAGTATCGTTGTGGCACTTAATATGATTAGCATAGTAGAGAAGTTGGCTTAGTTTGACGAGTTCATCTATTCGTTTTCACAGCATGATAACTTTCACTACATTATGTCCAACATTTTTAACCTCTTCTAAAATTATATGCTGTCCAACATGTGGAGCATGACTAGAGAGAATATTAAGAGCAACTAACTTGAGAAACATAAAGGGAACTACTATGGAATAAAGCAAACTGATGCCAAATTTTTTATTGATTCATCATTTATTGAACAAATATGGTGATATTATCCCCCGTTGACCAAAAAATTTGACTTTTGTGCAAGCAACATCTTCCAATTAAAGGTGAAAATCCAACTATGTTGACCTTTTTTGTTTAACTATTTGCGTTGAGATTCTTCATGAACTTAACCTAATCTGTCAATGTTGCTTATTCAAACCATCCGTTTCTGTTTCTTTTGTGGATGCATCTATACTCTTTAATCCTATTTCACGATCACATCATATTCAACATTCATTTTACATTTGACTTGGCTGTAATTTGTTAGAGTTCTCTGAGTGCCAATCTGAAAGTTGTCTGTACCAATTACGATGCTATCACTAAGCAATGCCCTGGCTTCTTCTGTTGGCAAAATCTGGAATTTGGCCCTAACATTTTGATCTCATTACTTAGAATTGCATGGTCCTAACTGTTGGGATTTAACATGCATAAATTCCCTACACAGCGGAAATAGGAGCGTAGGCTACAATCCACACAAAGTAAATAAAGATCAAGAACACCCACAAGAACATGAAAATTTACGTAGTTCGGTTGACTGCCTACCTCCACGGGAGAAGAAACAATCTACTATTGAACAAATATAGAATACAAGTTTTACTCATAACCTCACAATCACTGTGTATGGCTTCAAATTTGAGCCTCTCGTTGTCTCTCTATACTTTCTTTAACCTCTCTCTGAGTCTCTCTCGAATATTAGACGGTTCTTCTTGGTTTCTATGAACATAAAACCTCTTATATAGTAAGTCCCTTAGGTCAAAACTTAATCTTAGTCGCTGCACAAAAAAGTCTATTCCGCGTCGGTCCGCTCGAGCAAACCCTTGATCGCTTGAGCGGTCCCTAGCCCGAGACCTCCTGTGTACAAGTCCGCTTGAGCGGACCCTTGACCGCTCGAGTGGTCAACAGGCCGAGAGCTTCTTTCGAAAGTTCGAGACATCAAACCAACACCAACAGCCAGACTGCAACCAGAAAAGCATTGTCCATGAGAGTTATGGGAAAGCACTTAAAACTAATATGAAATGAAATCAGCCCCTACGTCCTGCTCAAGTTCCTTTTAATGGCACTGTCATGGCCCATCTTCAGTAGCAGGAGTAAGTTCTTAACAATTGAGTTCTCCTAACACAGCCTGAAATCATGGATAATCACAGTTTCATGCAACAGGTTCACAGTCTCTCCTATTTTCTCCCCCACAAAGCCCAATGCAAAAGGTTCACCCGTTTCCTTTGGCTATCAACTTTAGAACCCATTAATCTTTTCAATCCTCAATCACCAAGAGATTCTTTTAGATGAAAAACTATCCATCCAGTTCATATTGAGATTTGAAAAGGGCAATATTTGGGGACTGCAATGAGCATTGGAAGTAATAGGCCTCTTGATTTTCTGTTTCTAATTAGTTTGGTGAAGCACAGATAAGGGTTTGATTTTCTCACCCCCCCCCCCCCCTCTCTCTACCCTCTTAATGACATCCCAGTTTTCTTTGTGTGATATAACCACAAAATACTTTAATGGAGGATGTGTCTGGAAAACTTTTCTTCGCCTTGTGTTAATTGATCCACATAAAGCTTTTCAACTCCCTCATGGTGGGATTTTGGAGCCATCTGGACGCCCATGCATTATGAGCCTTTACTACCCTAACATCTATCTGTCTCCACTGGAGCCCTTCTCCTTGCATAATCAGACCAAACTGTGGTCCTGTGGATTTCTTTTTGTCATGAAGGCCCTAAGTTCAGTGAACCCTATATCATTGGCGCCAGCTGTATCAATGGAGTCGAGATCTCATTGCAAACTATAATGATTAGATTTGGACTACGTACTCACGCCTTCAAAACACGTTTTTATTAGCAAGAAACGGGAACTTGTACAATGCAGGAACTTCTTTTATCTACTCGATGTGGGACTGAATGTTTCAATATCTGTTTGAACTTTTTTCAAATGCATGACAAATACAATTTGCCAAGAAATATGAGTTGAGTTTGAGCTGATGCTTTTTTTGTTATTGTTTTCCAATAAAATGGTGATATAATGTCTTTTTGCATGTATTTCCTTCTTGGGTCCAAGTGGGTAAGTACAATGATTACTACTGTTCTTGTTTGGTTTGAATTAAAGTTTGGGGCTCAGTTTTAGACCCCTATTATGAAGTGCATCTTTATCTTTCTACATCCTTTTCAAATCCTAGTGGACAGCCATGCTTTTTCTCAGGGCAGCAGGCTCTTGTTAAAGTAAAAAGAAATAGAATTCATGTTGAATCATGTTTTATTATCCGACTTCTGATTGTTAATACTATGTTTGAATCTCGGATTTGTGGAAGGAAAGGAAGGTAAAACAAAAAAAAGTGAAAAAAATGCTACAGTTTTATGCTTTTGTTTGTTTCATTTTGGAAAATAGGGAAAAATTAGAATATATATATATATGTGTGTGTGTGTGTGTGTGTGTGTGTGTGTGTGTGTGTGTGTGACCATTGAAACCCATGTTATCGCTTACAACTTTATTGAGGCTTTGTTTGGATCATTTGATTTGTAAGAGGATTTACGAAGTGCTTGGAAAATTATAATAAACCTCCGAAAAATTATAAACTTAGCTGCTTCATTTATCGTTTCCTGTCTTTTCATAAATTCATTCACAAATCCAAGATTCAAACACAACTTTATATCTTCAAAATCTAATATCATGGGCAACCTGAAACCAGCATGCCATGATGGAGTTGGATTCATTCCCTGTTAGGAACCATCCCTTGGTGTGATCCAATACCAAATCTCAATTGATCGTGGCAGCGCTTGTACACTCTGTGCAAGTCCACACTCACCTCAGACCACATGAGTTGGACAGACTTTTGAGTTAAAACCCTGGTAAGAAAAAGCACGGAATGGGAGAGATGAGGGTTAAAAGCCACATAAGGGCTCTGTAGGGAGAGATTGTTGTCATGAGAATTGGGGACACTCCTGAGTGAAATTTGCCTTGGGCACAGGGATTGATCCTAATTTAATGTGAGAAAGAACAAACTCTCCCCTCCCATTTTGTGTTCCAGGGAATTGAGTGCTGTGTTTTGGGTGGTGGTTGGTAGGACAGAAAATGTTTCTTCCCATACCTTTCAGGTTCTTATCCAAGATGGCAGAAGGCAAATGAGGCAATGCTTAACCTTCAATTTGGTAAAACGTGTTTACTTTTGTCTTTATCTTCTCTCTCCAAATTCTTTCTTAACAACTTTTTTTTTTTTTTGACTACATGGAATACTCCATTGCTGTACCTGACAATTCAAGATGAGAAAAGAACAGGTGGGTGGATATTGGAATTTTTTTACATCCTAAATTGATTAGAGCATGCTTATCTTTTTCTTTTCAATTTGACTCAGAGAAAGTAGATTCTCTATGAGAGATGGAATTCAATGGGAATAGTCGGTGAATAAAGAAATCAAGAGCAAACCACCCATAAATTCACAGATTTTGTACTCAACTCCTGTTAGGTATGCCCTAACATACTTTTAACACTTGTGGGTTGTAGGTCATTGCAATATTCAGGGCTTAACCTACAAGGTAGGGATCAAAATGACCATGTCTAAAAAAATAAATAAACAAAAAGCCAAGACACATAAACTTGCTCAACGACTTAAAGTGATCCCCTAAACTAACTGTAAATTAAGAGGTTTTGTGTTCAACTTTGCTAGCCCTAGCTTACCCAAAGCTAATGGATTGTGGGTGACTACAAATATTATAAACTTACTGTACAAGGTTGGATCCAAAATCATCATGCTTGGAGAGAAATAAGGCAAAAGACAAAATTGTGCATGACATCAAAGTCCAATGACAGCCTCAAAGCAGACAAACTTGGAGATGAGCCAATATAGTAACATATAAAAATTATTGAATAATAAGATCCTTCCAAATGAGATAAAGAGGCCATAAATTAAATGGGGCATGTTGCTTTGGGGTCAGGAAGATCTCAGGCAGGATCTCTAGACTTGGGAAAAAGGGTAATATTAGGATTGCATATGAAATATTCCAACATTAACTTTGGCATTTCCTCCTCCTCATCTCTCTCCTCTCTCTCCTCTCTGATATGATTGCCCATCACCCTATTACACCATCAACCTGTCACACTTTCTTGCAATTATATTAAACCCTAATTTTTCTGATTCATTATGAGAGCAAAAACTATCAGGATGGAGCCCTGTCTGGGCACTGAGAGACAAGAGCCAGAGCATTATTTGAGGATTTTGTTCTCCTTTTTGATATAGAAGAGATCTTCTCAATATGGATTTAAGGAACCCTACTAAACCACTGCTTATAGCTGTGTTGGGACCATATTTTTTTGGCAAATGGGGGAATTGAAATTAGGTCAGGTTGTACTTAATGAGTTATTGTTTTCCTGTTTTTGTATTAAAATGGGAGTTTAGGCATTTTGAAGAAGCAATAAAAGTATTATTCCACTGTTATTGAATGCCCTAGCTTCAATTAGCATGGTTTGCTTGGTGATGATTCCCTCTCTCTCTCTCTCTCTCTCTCTCTCTCTCTCTCTCTCGGAGTGATAAGGAATTTAAGTTTAGTTCCTCTTCAATTCTCAAAAATTAGAATCGCCTCCAGTCCTTGATGATAGGTGGCTCACACTAGTTCATTTCGATAATCAAAACCGTTCATGTTATGGATCAGAGATCTAAAAAAAAATAAGAGGACAAATATAATTTAGAAAATAATCTATTCATTTTCGTAGAATTAATGTGACGTGATCTTGTGGCTACGATCTTCGATGAACTTGATTTTATACATAAACGATGTTCTTGACGGGCTCTACAACTTGAACTGTTCGTTCGAATCATCGAAAAGAATTAGCGAGTCCTATAATAAAGAATTGGAGAGGAGGAATTTAGCTTGGAAATGACAGGAATACATTGGTCAAAACATCTCAAGATTTCTTTGCCTGGTAGGATAGACATTTCCCTCAATTCTTGGAACTGGGAAATTGGTTTTAGTTTAGTGAAGGTATCATCTCTGTTAAAGTGTTGAAACAGAGGGAGAGAATGGGCATCCATGACCATGAATATGCCTGGGCATGGTTTTCAGCACAGAGAGACTGATCTTAAGACTAGATCATCATCTCACTTGTAGCCACTGTTCATTGACAAGCAAATTTCAAATTTCTAAGAAACAGGAAGTTTATTTTCCACTTTTGCTCTCAGGTTGCTTCCCACTGCATTGACACCAAAAAAGGAAAAGGAAAACAAAAAAAGAAAAGAAAAAAAGGAACAAGAAGATCCCTTTTGAGATCCAATTCCTTTTGCTTTCACAACACTCCCACCACCTCTTTAGTCTGCTTTGAGCAGCAGCAACTCTGGTGGACATCACCTCACCTCATCTCATCCCCATCTTCCCTCCAAACCACCTGTAGTGTAAACCAAGAAGTTGAAAGTTAATTACAAAATTTGAGTAAAATAACCCAATATTAGCATTAGAAGTTCCAAAAAATAAAAAAAAAAACAGACAAATTTAACTGGTTTTGCTGCAGCTGGGTTCCAGGGAGAGGAGACTGGAAGAAACCAAAAGGCTCATGGAATGCAGATGTCCTCTGCAAGAATCCATTTCTGGTAAGCATGCTATACATATATATGTATGTATATGATTTAATGTTATGATTAAATAAATAGAAGACACCCAAAGGAAATAGAACAAATACCTCAACATGGGTTGCAGAGCACCCTTCTGAAAAGTCCAAGATATTCTCCACTGAAGCTTGATTATTGGCGAGTTCCAAATTGTTCTGTCAAATTTCAAGAACAAACCCTGTTATTCCCAAGAACTAAAGTGGGGAAGAAGCTCATTTTTGAACTTCAATAAAGCTAATTTAATGGTTCTTTCACATTGCTCAATTGTTTCTTTTGATGTGAAGATATATATAGTATGGTTTTAAATATTCACCGTTATGTATAATATTGGTCGATACTTATTAAAATATTGAATCTACAATATTCATCAATGTATCAAACCGAGACTCTCCGATTTCAGCCGATAAATGGCATATTTTCTAATACTGCCATTTAGAACCCTGATATAAACACGTATATACCTGGGTGAAGTTGAAGATAGGAGAGCTAGCAGTGTCGTCGAGGAAAGAAGGATGTTCTTGAGCCTTTCGGCGTCGATTCTCTCTGGTTTTCTTCCTCTTTCCACTGTTCTTCGGCAAGGTGGCGTCCATGGGTGGATGCCAGAAGCACCCATTATCGGCATTGCCGTAATATTGATCCTGCTGAAAAACTGGAGGCCCAGAAGATGCATCAGAAACCATTGACAGATCTTCTTCCACTTCTTCTTCTTCTTCATCATGCTTTTCTCCAACAAACTGGTCATTGCCTCCTGGCGAGGGATAGGGAGAAAGAAAAGAGTGTTCTTCCAAGTAGAGAGTCCAACCAGACTCGCAACCACTGGAGCATTCTGAAGCCGACAGATCATTCATCGTTCCCACCTTCAAGTGGATTAATTCTTTCCTATACAATATAAGCCTCACGGAGGGAGGGAAATAGGGAGGTGAATGAGAATAGATTGTGGAAGGGAGCATACAAAACTCTCTCTTTGTATCTCTCTATATTTAGGGAGCTGAGATAGTAGGATGAGAATAAATATGTTCATCCACTTGAGATAATAATATTTTCTTTTATTAGTATAAATTTTTATTAATTCAAATTATTGATATTATTGTCAAATGTTTAAAAAAATAATGCAGTATTTTTTATAAATAAAAATGTACGATGCACACTAAATAAATCCCTCTTATCTCTAACCTAGCCGTCAAAGGTGGACTCAATTGTTCTATACAAAAGTTTTTTACTATGTAATTAAATTGAAACACCACATAATTAATGTCACATGATACTTTAAAACTATCGAATAATTATCTTCTAAGTACATCACACTACTCTTCTACCTACTAAAGAAAAGTAGGCCACATAACTATATTATATTGTTCACCTGGTCAATTATCCAAAAAAGAAAATATTATCCACATAATGCTCTTAGTCAATAATATAGTAAAAAATACTCCGAGCAAAACAACATTAGCTCATTTTTATTGGGCAGGTGAGAAATAAGAATAACTAATTTAGTGCGCATAAGATATTTTTATTTGTCGGGAATACATATCATTACCATGTACATAGTATTCTAGAGTATCTTATAATGTGCTTATATTCGGAGTGTTTTTTGTTATACCGTTAGCTATGCAAGAATTCTATAGTTAAAATTAATGGTAAGAGTCGACTTAGTGGTTAAAATTTAGGGCTTTAGAGTTTGTTTAATTTTATAGGTTTTAAATTCAAATTCTATGAAGTGCTATTGACTTTTTAAGATTAATTCATTTCAAATTTTGTATCAATTTTAATTAAATTTTACTAATAATTAATAGTATAATTAATCTCTTAAAAATTAATCATGTGGACAAATGCAATAAAAATTAAAGAGAGATGCAGGAGAGTGAGGAAAAAAACAAAAGTGAATCGGAGTGAAATCCAAGAGTGGGTTTGTCGTGACTCGCCCCATTCGGCTGTGTGTGAATGAATCAAACCACTTGGGCTGGGTTTTAACTTTTATGTGGAGCTGTCATCACTATTATACAAAACATAATATTTTTAACGTTATATTTATTTATATAATTTATTAAAAGTAAATATTTACTTATATTTTTATTCTTTCACTTTTTATCTCATTTTTCTCTTTCACTAATAGAATCTGATAATTTTTCATTTCAAATTTAATTTCTCTCTCTTTTATTCTATTTAAAATATAATTTTTTTCTTTCATAGAAAAAATAACGAGTGATAGTATAAAAAATATATTTTTAATATCCACATATATATAGCTAAAAAATATAATTAGTAAAATGCATTTTAATTTTGATGTATATATATATTTGTTGTTACTTATAATTGAAATTAAGAGTGTGACTAATAAAATTAATTTTTAAATATGTTGTTATTCTAAATAATTAAAAATATTTTTTATTTAAAATTAATTTTATAATAAAATTATATTTAAAGTGTCTTTAGACACGAGTAATTGTTAGTATATGTATGGCTTCGTTTGGCAAATGACTTAAACCTCAATTTTTTGCGTTTTAATTTAAATCATAAAAAGAAAAAAAATTATAACAATATTTTTTTGACTTAAAACCAATTTAAACTAAGTTTTTTGACTTATTATCTTTTTACTTAAAGTCATTCTACATTTTACTAAACGGAATTTCTTATTTATTTAGCTCAAAATAATTTTAATTAAAAAATCTATTTTAAAGTCAGGTTGCCAAATGATATCTACATGTATTTAGCCTATGTTTGAATTAAAAAAACCTAGTGATTTTTTTCGGAGCTTTTCTCGATTTTTTGAACTTTTTTAATATTTTGGTTTTAAATTTTTTTACTTTTTTGGTTATTATGATGAGAGAATTCTAAAAAATATATCCGTTACAATCAAATTTGAAAAAAATTTATTAAAGTAAAAAATAAAAAATGTCAAAAAGTCTGCTAAGTTAGATTTTTTTAGATTTTGATAAAAAAAATTATTTATTTATTTATTTATTTATTTATTTATTTTTTACGAGAAGAATCTAAAAATTACATTCATTTAGCCTAATATTAAAAAAAATACAATAAAAACAAAAAAATTGTAAAAAAAAAAACTTAATCCAAACACTAACTAAATTGAAGATGAGAGCGAGGAGAGAGAGAGAAAAGAAAGAAAGTGGGAAGAGGAGCCACAACTGGTTCACATGGTAAGACAGCGAGGCTCTGTGTACGCTCTTTAACAAAAATGGGTACACGTCCATCTTCCCTTCTTCACTATTTCGACACCTATCCCCTCTCCAGAAAGCTCTCTCTCTCTCTCTCTCTCTCTCTCTCACACACACACGCACACACACACTCTCTCTCTCACACACACACAACCAGTTCACAATACAACTGTATTTTTCTTTCTACAATTATACACTTTAGTAGCTTCTCTTCTATTGGCATTTGAAATACTGTTTGGCATATTATACAATAATATAGATTATTACGGTATAAGTATATATATAGTGGGTTTTACATTAATATTTAGTGTAAAATCTATTACAGTGTAATCATTTATACCGTATAATATGCATTGTGGATTGAGTTTTTATTGTCATATATGTCCAAGATTCAAAAGAACTGTTAAGAATTTTATTTTAATCGGTGGTGTTTAGCATTACTGAAATTAGTAACTTATAGATTATAACTTGTAGTAGAAATTATAAGTATTTGGTATAAATTGTAACTTGTAATTAAAATAGAAGAAAAAATTAGTTATAATTTATAGGAGAAGTTGTGATGTTTGAAAAAGATTATAACTTATAACTAAAATTAATAGCATAAAATTAAAAACTACAGTTAATAGCTTTACCAAACACCGTATTTGTAGCACAGGTTTGTTATTCTGAATAGAATTTTATTGGATAGAAAGAATAAATAATATTGTGGATCCCATATATTTTTTTAATCCTAAAGGATTATAGAATTGATTATGTACGGTGAAAAAATTAGTTTTCATTTGGTTAGAGTAGAATAAACAATAAAATATGTGTTATAGAATTATTTTTTATTATTAGATAAAAAATAAAGATATTTGGAGCCCGATACTAATAATACTAAGGATGGCTAGTATTAAATTTGATTCTAATTTGTTTAGAGTACGTGGGATAAACAACGAAATAATAGTTGTAGAATTTTTTTGGACCATTAAATAAGAAATAAAGGTATTTTGGAGTTGGTACTAATAATACCAAGGGTGACCTAGTATTATTAAAGGGATTTCAGCCAAAGGTTTAATAAAATAAGTTTTAACACGTAAGCTCCATTAACAAAAATTTTAACGTGTAAGGTCCAATTGCGTGATCCCGAAATTACCCTGCAAACAAATAAATTTATCTATTTTGCATAATAAACAGATAAATTCATCTGTTTGCATATATATCAAAACAGATAATGTAAACAGATATATTTATCTGTATTCTTTACACGTACTTTCAATAAAAAACAGATAAATTTATCTGTATTCTTTATACATATTTTGAAAATGTATGGATACATTTATCTGTATTCTTTATACGAGTTTTCAATGAGACAGATAAATTTATCTATGTTCTTTATATGTGCTTTCAATAAAAGACAAATAAATTTATCTATTCTAGGATATTTTTGTCTCAAAAGGATATTATGCGTTAAAAATTTTATGAAGATGGATCTTACTCGTAAAATTTTTTTATGTTGGATAAAAAACAGTAAACGGCCTATAAATTGAATTATTCACTAATTTTCTATATTATTAATGCTATAAATAACGAATTAATTTATCATTTATCATTTATCAAACAACTAATTCCAATTCCGCGATCCAACACCAAATTATTTATTACAAGAGACAAACATTGAAATGGTGGCCCCATATTTTTTGGTCTAATTCAATACCCTTTTACCCCTCAATTTTAACATTCTTATGGTGGTCCTAATAAATGAGAGAATGCAGTAGACACTCATGGAGTCATGCTTGTTTCTTAACTAATATACAAAAGTGAGTCCAATATTACAGTGGAAGTGTTTTTTACTTAAATCATTACACCAAAAAACTATATTAATATTTTCACTGTGAGCTTATAACTAAAATATTCTAGGTCATTTCACAAAAGGAGAAATTAGTTAATTTATTTTTATTTGTAATAAATTTTTTATATCGTTTAGTTAAGTCATTATATTTTTCAACTCTTCTTATCGGAATGAGCAAAAATAAATAAATAAATAAATTTACTTTGATGCCCAAGAGATTCCTTATGACCGCAATTTGTTTGAAATATCATGCCCGCAGCATTTAGAGTATGCCACTGCAAACGCCAAATTCAAAAAGTTCTAAAAAAGCAAAGACAGGCGAAAATAAGACAATAAGCAAAATAAGAATTGAATTGAATGTGTCCCTCTCTCATATATATATATATATATATATATATATATAAGTACAAATAGAATAACTCATTTATACATAATGGTAAAGGGCCCTATAGAATTAGCACCATTCGAGTTTAGTATCTCGATCGAGAGGACAAAAAGTGCAATTGATTGAATAAGTGGATCGAACAAGCTTGATGAGTGCAATTGGTAGTTTATTAGACGCGGGCCAACTAGTGGAGACTGTTGGACCAGTTAAAGTAAGAAGTCTCGAGAGCAAATTTTGTATTTCTTATTTTCGTCTTTGGTATATAAAAAAATTATTTTTTGATAATTTTTTTTAAATTTTATGGTTCATTTTACCAAAGACAATTCGGAAAAATAAATAAATTCAGTCAAAAAAATAAAAAAAATTTAAAACACAAAAGTAAGTAAAAATTATAAAAGTTAGACCAAACAGGGCCCATGCTTCAAATTGATAAGCCTCCCTTAAATCTTGTGATTATTAACGTGATTATCTATGCTTAAAGGCATTTTAAACATAATTGTATTATAAAATTAATTTTAAAAAGTGAATAATTTTCTAAATTATTCAAAGTAAGAGTGTTTTTAAAAAATATTAATTCCACTCTTAAATTCAACTATTAACAATGATAAAAATAAATGCATTAAATTAACTATATTTTTTAGCTATATATATATATATATATATACATATTAAAAATATATTTTTATACTTTGACTCTTGCTAATTTTTTTTATGATAAAAAAAAGAAATTTTACAAAATAGAGAGAGAAAGGATAAATTTAAAATGAAAAAAAGATGAAAGATGAATAGTGAGAGAGTAGATAGACAAAAAAAGTAAAAGAGCAAAAAAGTGTAAACAAAAATTTAGCCAATAAATTAAATAAATTTTAGTCATTGAATATGTCAGATGGGCAAATATTACATCAAGAAAATTATGTTTTGTAATATAAACTATAGGAACCCAAGGACTTTAATGTAATGTGTCTTTAGCTTTAGGAACCAATGCCTCTACTGAAAATATAGAAAATTCCATTAAATTTTAACATTTTCATTGTTTAAAAATAAAATTCCTTCCTAATTATACATTTGGCCCTCCTATTTTATAAGTTCAACTCCTAAATTATAAACTCGCCCTTTCTTTCTCTAAGGCAATATTGCTGAAATTAGTATATTTTAGATTGTAATTTGTAATAAAATTGTGAATATTTGGTAAAAATTGTGATATGTGGTTAAAATAAAAAAAAATAATTATAAATTGTTACAAATTTTATAAATATATAAAAAATTTATAACTTATAATTAAAATTAATAAGAAGAATATAAAAATTACCAACAGTAGATTCACCAAACGCCCCCAAAATAGAAAAGGCTTGGCCCTATTTTATTGAAAAATTATATCGTTACCGAAAATAATTTTCCCAAACTTTCCTGAATGATTGAGCATGAAGTGATCATAAAAGCACATAATAACTTATTCTTCACATGAATTAAAAAATTTAACTTAAGAATTGTAAAAGTCTTTCTCCTTCAAACTCTCCATCAACATATAAATTGAAATTAGTTTTTTTTTAACTAAAAAGTTAAATTTGGTTTAAAGCAAGTTGTTTGTTAATTAGCTTTTATTCTACTTTTTTTGAAGTTAGTTGTTTGAATAAAAAGTTAATATTTTTTGTCTTTTGTTCAAATTAGGCAATTTTGTCATTCTATATATTTAATATTAATAATTATATGTAGTTGATTTTGATAGTAAATAAGTTATTAATAAGAGATATTGCTGTATTTTAAAAGTGGTGAGAGTTTGATTAAAATATTTTAAGAATGAGTATTTTAATTTGATCTTTTAACTTTTTA
>JAULJZ010021585.1:0-15683 GCA_032270985.1 Heliamphora pulchella
TTGCGCTTTAATATATACAATACTTTATAGTTATTAAAAATTTAAAGACATTTTAGTTGTGCATTATGAATTTATAATACATAAATTTATTAATTACTACAAAAAAATTAAACTATTAATTTTTGCTTGATTATATGGTAAAAAAATTAAGACATATATTGAATCATGTCTAGAAAGTAAACAAAATTTATAAAAAAATATTTTAAACTTCAATAAATATATTTATGGAATAAAAAGTTGTAAATCAGCTAATTTTTGTTGAGTTGTGCAAAAAAATAAAAAAATTCACGGCTCCGGGTACTGCTACCGTTACGCTACGGCTGTTACGCCCCGAAACCGCGTCACCATTACCGTTTCCGTTATCGTTATGCCGACCGCTACCGCTATTTAAAACTATGGATTTATGTTATTTTCATGGTTACTTCCTTTTTTATTTTCCATAAACAGTCTAGCTTTTGGTTATGAACAAACAAGTTGTTTACCTCTTGCTATTCTTCTTTTTCTATGCATTTTTGCCTTAGTGTGTTCTTATGTATTCCCTCCAATTAGTATGTTAACATTGACAATGAGCCTTTATCACACCACTGTATTAAGCAATGAACCTTTAAGAAGCATGGGTTTGAGTATTAATCATTTTACCATATGACATGGGACATGACCACATGGTAAATATTAAGAATCATATGATGATGAGGACTAACTCGAGCTTGTCCGCAAGACCGCCCCCACCCAAACTTGTTCCTGCCTTCCCTGAAAAAAGAGAAGAAAAACAGTCCAATTAATTAAATTTGGATGGGCTAGATCCCCTAGTTTTTAAATTTCATTCATATTCATACTTCAGTAGTTAAATAATCCCTCATTTAGGCTTTTTAAGTTTTGAAACCACAACTTCTTGAAAATGTAAGATTACCTAAGTACCCTCACTGGCTTCCCTTGTCTCTGTGTTAACACAAGAATGTAAGATTACCTAATTACCCCCACATGTTAAAATAGGATAACTTTATTACCCCGTTATCATATTTCCCTCCCTCACTTCCACTGCTCCATCCCTGCTTGACTGAGCCAGCAGCCCATAAGCACCCATTGTGCTAACCTCCTTCGTGCCACTGTTCCATCTCTAGAGTCTCTTTTCTCACTCCCGCAGCATGCTGTATCACTACACATCCAACACCATTCTTCTTCACCGATCACCTCCAGACATCAAGCCCTTGCAATATCATCCATTAATAGACTAATCCCCAGCTTGTCTTCATTTGTCGGCTTTGCCCATTGTCCATCCCTAGTCCCTACTAGTTGCCTCCACCATACACCCTACCACAACAGCTGAATAAACCACAAAAAATCAAAACTCCACTCTCCTTGTGACAATAACCATACACAAATTGCAAAAAACAAAACCTACCATCCACCAAACTCACTTCCATTGAGAAATATAACTCTATAAAATCCAATACCACCTCTATCCAGCTACCCGACTTCAATTAACCATTTGACCTTCACCAACACCGACCCCTTCATCAATTGTTGATGTCATTTGTAGACATCCCATACAACTGTGATACAATGATGGGAGGTCAACGTCTTCATCTTCTTGAACGAATCAAGTTCAAGATTTGCTCTTTGCAGCTCTTCACTTAGGACTGGAATATCATCATCGAGTGGTGAAGATGCTTTAATAATATCGTCTACTGTCTTGAACTCTGCTAGTCTTCCTCGAAATTGTTGTCCTGCTTCATAGCTTTTTCCATTTCGATGGTACGGATGTACAAGGTTCGGTTTAATACTAAACTAGCAACCAAATCAATCCCTAAGAACCAAACCGATTCCGGTTTGAAACCGAGGTTCACATAAAAAACAGAATGGCTTATTTTTCTCTGAAAATTTCCCTCAATAATATGACATGTTAATGCTTAATATAACATGGAAATTAAAATCCATGAACCCAAAAAATAAGCAACACCACCAGTTTCAACATTACTATTACCAAAATTAAAATACCATCTAGCCACATTGATTAAAATTTAGAAGTCTACAAATCAATGAAGACAGGAAATATGCAATATTAAAACTGTAGCAACACCAGTCTGGGACAGAAAAACAGTATCAAAACAAGAATGAAACAGCAATAGACTGTTCCAAAAAAGCATTAGAATAGCAACCTAGCAACTCCTCACTAGCAACAAACAGTTCCAAAATTGCAACACAATGGCACCAAAGCATCAACAAGCTCAACCAACTTTGATTATATCACACCAAGATTCACATCATTTAAAGCTTCAAACAGAAAATCTTATGTGAAGATAATGAATAACACAATAAGAAGAAGTAAGTAAAATAAATAAATATTACCTCTATATAAATCTTCAATTTCTTCCACTTCATGTAGGATTGGTGAAGCACAAAGCCAATCTTGTGCAAAAATCAAGCCTTCTACAAGCTTGGGAGTAGGGAACTACACAATTGATCTAGGACATGACCCCTTGTACTAAAAGGAAAAAAGCAAACTTGGAAGCAACAACAGAGACAACGAAGGGACCGTCCCATCTAGACCGGAGCCTACTAGGAAATAGGTGCAATTTTGAATTAAAGAGCCACACTTTTTGATTAGGCGCGAAAGACTTACGATTTATATGTTTATCATGGAAAGCTTTCGTCCTGTCTTTAAAGATTTGTGTATTTTCATACGCATCGTTTCTCATTTCTTCCAACTCATTGAGTTAAACTTCTTTACAGCCCAAAATGTACGATGCTCAAGCTCAACCGGTAGATGGCATGCTTTACCGAAATCTAATCGGCAAGGAGCCATGCCAATAGGAGTTTTGTAAGTCATGCGATAGGCTCGCAAAGTATCATCCAACCTATGAGACCATTCCTTTCGATCAGGTCTCACCATTTTCTCCAAAATGCTCTTAATCTCTCTATTCGACACTTTTACTTGGCCATTATTTTGTGGATGATAAAGTGTGGCCATTTTATGGGTAATTGAATATTTTCGAACTAGTGCTTCAAAATGTCGGTTGGTAAAGTGGCTACCACCATCGCTAATGATAGCTCGATGAAAACCAAATCTACTAAAGATGTTGCTTTGAAGAAACTAGTCCACAAACTGGATCACAACTTTATGATCATTTGTTCCTGTGGCTATTGCTTCTACCCATTTGGAGGCATAATCCACTGCTACAAGGATCTACTCAAATCTGATTGAGGGCAGGAATGGACCCATGAAATCAATACCTCAAACATCGAAAATCTCCATGATAAGAATCGAAGTAAGTGGTATCATGTCTCGGTGCCATATATTTCCAGTTTGTTGGCACCTTAAGCAGGCTCAACAAAATTGATGAGCATTCTTAAAAAGAGTGGGCAATAAGAACCACTTTATAAGACTTTTGCAGCAGTTTTCTTTACATTAAAATGACCACCATATGCAAGAGTGTGACAAAATGTGAGAATACTTTGATACTCACTCTTGGGGACACATAGAACTAAACTTGCGAGAAGAATCTATCCTTATCTTGCTTCAACCAATGAAATGGAATTTTTCCTACTACAAGATAGTTTACAGTGTTTGCAAACCATGGAGGACTAGAGTGTGACACCTCAAAAAGTTGTTCATCAGGAAATGAGTCTCTTTTTTGTGATGGTTTTGTTCAACTGAGCATCAGAAAGAGTTCTACTAGCGTAATAGATTGCATAAGGGATCTTTTTTAGTCATTGTCCCAAAACTGCACCAATTGCATAGTCAGATGCATGACACATAATTTCAAATGGAAGGGACCAATCAGTGACTGCATGATGGGAGTTGATGACAATGATTCACGAAGCTTTTTAAAGGATTGAATACATGCTTCATTAAAGACAAAAGATAATCCTTAACAAGAAGGTCGCACAAAGGTTTAGAGATTTTGTTGAAATCTTTGATGAATCTCTGATAAAAACCAGCATGACCTTTCATGACAACTTTAGAATTTAAGCAAATAACATGGTTATGATGTATTTTAACTAACAAGATAAAATAGCATCTTCAATAATAATTTTGTGTTTTGTGGCTAAAATAGTATCGTCAATAATAATCATGTGTTTACGAGTTTGGTATAATCCATCTTTGATTAGAACGAGTTGTCTATGTTAACTAATTCATAGGCACAACTCATCTTTTCTAAGCATGGCTCCTAATTCACATAGGCATGCCACATAATACTATTATATAACATTGTATTTATAATCACAAAAATAAATACAAATGCATTATATTTAAATCATTGAAAAACATTTAAATAAAACATAAAATTATACAATCACCATGTAAAAATAAAGATACAAAAGTCCCAATATTACTCGACTTACAGCTTCATCTCCACTCTTAATCAAAGATTTATCTACTCATTACATTGACAGGAGTTGCTATAAATTTCCTATTTCTTTTCTCTCTCCAAACCTTTCTGCCATCCTCTTGCTCTCTACACTTTGGGAATCCTTATATAGAAAAATTACTTCTCTACACTTTGGGAATCCTTATATAGAAAAATTACTTCAATCACCCATATTTAAGTCTTCAATTCTCAACCATATTTTTGCTGGGCATTCATTCCATTGACCATTTTTTTGCTGGGCATTCATTTGCTAGCTACTAAATACATTGTCCACTGCATCTTTTGAAGCACAAAAAATATAACAATTGATACCTTTCCAAATTTGAACCATAGGCCTCAAGTTTAAAGAGCTTTTCATTAAACCATTTGAGCTACACAATTGTTTGACTTTAAAGCTTCACATTTATTATTTATAGTATAATTCTTTAATGTCTTCTTTGTTCCATTTTCTTTCTCTTTTTATTCTTTTCCGCAAAACTTTTACAATACATGTCAAACACAAAAATAAATGAAGACAGAAAAAATAAAATATAAGTCTTGGCATAGTATGATCTGTATGACCTTGTCGGTATCTAAGTCTTGGCATAGCCTTGAAGAATCTTTTAAACCAGGCTCTTGAAGATTGTTTGATCCCATATAAAGACTTCTTTAAGTTACACACATTCTCTTTAGTTTCATGGGATGAGAGCCCTGGTGGTATATTTATATAAACATTTCTCTAAGTCCCTATGGAGGAATGCATTATTTATATCCAATTGTTGGAGAAGCCAACCCATAGTAGCAGCACAAGACAAGAGCACTTAAACTGAATTAATTTTGGTGACTAGGGCAAAAATCTCTTGATAATCAATACCATAAGTCTAGGTAAAACTCTTAGTAACTAGTCTTGCCTTTAACCTCTCCACTGACCCATCTGCGTTATATTTGATGGTAAATATTCATTTGCACCCAACTGACCTCATCTCGTTTGGAAGAGGGATTAATTCCCAAGCACCATCATTTTTTAGAGTTGTCATATCTTCAATCATAGACTTTTTTTACTAAGAGTCCACAATGCGTTCTTCCAACATTGCGGAATCAACATAGAGGACAAAGATGAGACAAAAGCACGATATGGGTTTGATAATGAGTCATATGAGACAAATTTTGAAATTGAATGTTGAGTACATATCTTAATGCCTTTTCGAAGAGCAATTGGTAAATCACAAGTATCAAGATTAACAACAGATGATTCATTACCAGGTGAAGCAGTAGAAGAGACTGAAACAGGGGGTGGAGATAGCAACTAGCAAAGTGGTAGTGGTGCACGATCAGTTTGATCCTTTTGACGTTGAGAATAAGCATGCAGATCAGTTTTATTTAATCGTGCAACAATATCCTGTTATGTTTCCCCCTCATCCAACTCTTCCTTCTTCCCCTCGGTAGGAATAAGGTCTTGGTGTATAAGATTTGGAAAGATTAACCCATGAGACTCTTGATTAGACTGAATATGTGTATCCGATAGTAATATCTCTTCCAATTTAGATGTTTCCCCCTAAAGAGATGTCTTAGAGGGGCAGAAAAAGGACTCAATCTCTAAAAAAGTAACATCTATACTGACAAACACTTTGCAAGTGGTAGGAGAGTAGCATTTATTGCCCTTTTGGGTAGGAGAGTAGCCAAAAGAACAGTTGGAAACCCCAGCAGATTCGCACAAATCACTAAGCAACCCTAGCCGCCACGTGTGGTAGTTCACAGACACCCAAGGAGCCTTAAACCATACTGGCCGACATTGATGGAAGTCAAATACATGAATTGCGAAGCAAAAAAACCTGATCTGAGAGTGAAAAAGACCCGTTGCAAAGTTGCCGAGCTTGAAATCAGCCAAAAAAAAAAAAACACCCAAATAGGTTGAATCAATCCTTGTAGAGGCTTGGATACATCTAATTGGCACCTCTGGACTGAGAAGCAACCATCGAACCAGGCTTAGAACCGCGCAATCGCGATTCGCAGTAAAACCCTAGACGGTGCTGAAATATGAAAAAAATTCAAAAAAATAGCAAACCTGATAGGAAATAAGAGGAAAAAACATGGTTCTAATCCTAAAGATTAGTCAATCATCTGAGGAAGGAATTTTTTATTTTATTTTATTGTTAACAATGACGAATCAGGGATGAAAAAGAGAAAAATAAAGCAAAGAAGAAAGGAAAACAAAGAAGAAAGGAATCACAATATTTTCCTTATATAGGACTTGTTTCTGATACCATGTTAAGATTGATGTATGAACAAAGAACAATAGGGGAGAGAGAGAGAGAGAGAGAGAGATAATTATTCTGATGGAACCTTCAGAAATGTGTTATTTATAAACTTTATAATCAGTTTGCAAGTGAAACAATTATTATAACTACTGTTATTATAGCAGATGTCATTAGTATCGTACTGTAACTACTGTTATTGTAGCTGATGCCATTATCATCATTATCATCTTACGAGCCGAATAGTGAGATATATGTTTGGATTTCATGTGCCAGGTAGCATGGGGAAAGATTTCAATGGTCGATGCAGAAAGACGACTGTTAGCGAATGCACTTAAAGACCCTGATAACCAACACTTTGTTTTGCTTTCTGATAGGTGACGGGATGATAGCTACTACCATCAATGATTATTTATTTACTGCTTTTTGATACTAAAAATTTTCTCAATAGTTGTTCTCTTGCATTGCAGTTGCATACCGTTGCATGATTTTGACTACGTGTACAACTATCTGATGCATACAAATATCAGCTTCGTTGACTGGTGAGCCCAATGTTTTTCCCATATAATTCTGTTGTTGCATTTGTAGAATGCAAGGAATAAAATTTCGTTTTTCTTCCATCAAAATGGTCAAAACATTTTTGTTTCTTCGGAATTCAATGTTTCCACGAAAACACTCTGAAACACTACGAAACAGGACCCAAACATACCAAAACAGTACGAAACCTACCAAAACAATGACGAAATCCCAATGTTTTCAGTGAAATGCTATGAAACAAGATCCAAACACAACGAAACACTTTGCAACATTCCAAAACAATAAGCTGTTTGGACAGTTATTGAGAATATCCGACAATGTTCACTTCTATTAGCCTCATTTTGTTGACAGAGAGCGAGGGAGAGATTTGAAAATAACGAAACTTTTAAAAATTTATTAAAGAATGTGAGAAATTAGAAGATAAAGGATAGCTACAAGAAATAAACCACGCATGATTACATTGTTTATTCTCATTCTTTTTATCACAAAATCCTCTTTTAGAAAGATTGTCACCCATATTATTTGTTTCCGTTTATTCCTTACTACTATAATCTTTAATTTTTCTTAGATTTGCTTCTTTTCAACCCTACATAGCTTTGTGTTGTAATGAAATAATTGAAATTATCTTAACTATCGACGTATTTGGTATTAATATTAATCCAATGTTCTTGTAATTTCTAATATTCTAAACTCTAAAATGAATAAACAACCCTTAAACATGTTCAATTATTGATTTATTAGGCTTAGTAACATATTGAAATATACTTTAGTTCATGTTTCCTTATGTTTTCAATTTTTCCTCCATTTCAATCATGTTCCTAAAATGTTACCGTTTTGAACCGATCGAAACAATACTCCGAAATGAAATTTTGATCCTTTATTTGATTTATTTGTATGGATAGCTTTTCATTGCGGAATTTGTTTAACTACAGCAACTAACAGAGTGAGACATAAATGCAAAATTGGTTCGCATCTTATGCATCTGAGTCTGTCATTACTGGTGCATGTTTCTTATCTTTCTAGCTTTGAAGATCCTGGACCACATGGCAGTGGGAGGTATTCAGAGCATATGTTACCTGAAGTCGAGAAACATGACTTTCGGAAGGGTGCACAGGTATATTTTCTCACACTTGCTGTGGATGCGCAGCAGTATTTGCATAGCTGTAAAACTTGTGATTTGGTTCTATCACTAAATAGAATAATTGAATGAACTAACCATGCGGTTACTTTAATTGTAGTCATAGCCATTTTCTTTCCATGCAGGGAACTGCCAATTTACCATCTAATCCTTCGTAGCATGGTTACAAGAACTCTAATTACATGTAATTTCAAACACCTTCTATTATCCAATTGAACCCTAAATGTCGGCTTATACCAAGAATCCCTGAGCCACTAGGTCACTAAAATGTTGCATTGTTGCCCTTTTAGCTGTTATATATTTCCCCCTCTTTACTTGTTTGGTTTCTCACTTTATTTTCTATTCTATTGGGTCCTTGTTCAGATATATCATTGAAGCATCTATCAATTTTTTCTAATTGTTTAATTGGATAAGTTTTGTTTTGAATTTGTGTAGTGGTTCACAATGAAGCGCCAGCATGCGTTGATAGTAATGGCTGACAGTCTCTACTACTCGAAATTCCGGGATTACTGCAAGGTTGCTCAGTCCTTAAAACCTGGTTTACATTATGACATGCTTTCTTCTGTTGTGATATGCTTTTTGACATATATCATTCAACTGTTCCTTCTGATCTTTTCAGCATTGTTTCTATCAAAAAAAAAAAGAAAAAACACGCAGGTGCACAAAAAAAAAAAAAAAAATGTATGTACCTATGCCTGTATAATTTTTCACCATTTCTTGCAGTTCTGCTTTTTCTATGTTGATGTTATGTTAGATTGTTTGTTTTGTACAATCTAAGAATAAGGTCGCAATAATTGAGAGATATGTGTGGTTTCTTTAACCTATCTAATGGTTTTAATGCAAAACCTTTGGTGGAGTGTGGACTCTCTTTAACTTGTAAATGTACATGAAGTTTGAGGTAGGACTTAGGAGATGCACTTTGGGTTTGAGTTGATTCATGTATTAATAGTCTGGCTGATGATGAACATGAGTCTTACTTCAATAACTTCTATAATACATGGTAGGCTTAGCATTGGCCCTTTATTCCAGCTCAATGTCGCTAGTCAATTGGTCGTTTCTTGTACAATAAAAGAATGATTGTCTGTGTAACATACTTTCTTATCCAAGAATCATTGGGATGGACTATTTTGGAGCTCGTTAAGTGGAAATTATTCTTTCTTCTGGAGCTGGTGATATAGGAAAAATGGAAATGGCTTCAATGCTCTGTGTATTTGGTAGTCCAAACTTATCGAATGGTTGTGTTGTTTGCTCATGTCATTACATTCTTGAATTATCTCTTGCCCAGATAAAGAGTTTAAATACACAGGACTTATACTTGAAAGTCTTTTTGCAGAACTCCAGATGCCGTGTGCATGTGGTTTTATGGTTGAACGCTTGACATGTGGCGATTCTTAGATTAATAGAACTCCGCCAGTGTTACATCAACATTGCCGGTCCCAAGCCCGGATAAAGGAGGAGGGTTTTTAGGTTTTCGGTTGTTATTATGGTCTTTATACATGCCTTTCATTGATACTGACTCCCTTTTGTTTCTTTCCCTAAAATGTCAGTTTGAGACATGGCGATGACTTTATTCATTACTCGGCTACGTCTAGATAGCTTAAACTTGTTCCGTGGATCATGAGTGTATTTCTTTCCATTAGTATTTTGAATCTTGTGGAATGGAGCGGAAAATTGGAAGACAGTTTAGGTGCAATGCAGACCAGTTATCAAATTGCAGTGTCTTTTGCTTGAGGCAAACACACATGAACGTCCACACAAACGCACACAATACTCAAGCCTCCATCAACTATTGCCCTTTACACTTGGCTCTCTAATGTTTAAAACTAGATGGGCTTGATTCCTTCAGTAACCAATTTATGAGACTTAACTGCTTCTTTTAGCAAGCAGTTAGTTATTTTTATGGAAATATGTGAAATGAGCAGCACATAATGTAGTAATTGACATTTTAGCACTAAAATACCCTAAATTTTGTTGCTCTTATGTGTTATACTCAAACTGGCCTTATCTATGCCATGTATATATATGTATAGCTCGCCATCTTTGCATCTTTCACTGCAATGGCTCAATGTTTTTGTGGCAGCTGCACTAGCCTAAATTTTGGTGGCAGGAAGTTCATGAAATCAAACAGCATGGACCATAAAGTGATAACACATTACACATCAGCATATTGTGACAGAAAGGGGAAAAAAAACAAAAACCCCAATTGAGCGAACCATCGGTGCACGAAGCATAATTGGGCCGGGGTGGGGGTAATCTTCTAAAGTTTGGGAACACCTATCGGAGTGTCTACATATTATGCTAGACTCTGGTGCAATCCTATTTGTTACAAGAGCGGAGCCAAATATGAGGGGAAAAAGTAGGAAAATCAAATCAAATCAAATCAAATCAAATCAAATGGTAATTATAAACTTATTGATTAGGTTTCAGATTCAGTGCACAAGAAAAGAGAAGGTGAGAGAAAATTATTGGAGAATGAATATGAAAGAAGAGAGAGTACAAACATTTGAATATTATGAAGTTGTAGTGGTCCTAGTGGATAAAAACAGTTATAAAGCATGAGCAGACTTTAATTTTGGGTTCACATCAGGTGAGGTGTTTCTTTTAGTAATAGTATAGACTTGTGAATATATAAATGTAGTTCAATAAATATTTCTTTCTTGCTTAATGCTAATAAATACATTAAAATATGAATAAAAATATTAGAGATTAATGTTCACTGCAAAATTGCTTCTTTAAATAAATAAATAAATAAATAAATAAATAAATAAATAAATATATATATACATTTGAATTGATTTTTTCTAATATGTGATAGTGCCTATATATTGCTCTTGCTTTGTAACTTTTCTTTTGTTGATTTGAGATTGATATGTTTGAGAGGGTTCTATCTCATTGAGAACAAATTTAATTTTTCTTAATTTTTTATGGGAACAAGTTTTTAACTAGAATCTTGCATTAAATTACGGAATCTTGGTTCAAGAGGGAATTTGTCACCTCCAATAGGAGGTTTCTCCAACTAAAGAGAAAACACTCAAATCAAATTAACAACCTTGGATAAATCAAATAAAACATAAGATTTCTTTTTTCCCTAAAGCAACAAACCTGAAGGATACACACTAATCCAAACAATACAAAACACAACTCAGTATTCCCATTAGGAAATTTTGTGAAGAAAGCATTTTCCCAAAAAAAATAAGGTGTTAATCTGATGTTGAGAGATAGGGTTTCAATGCTTGATGGTCATTGTTAAGGAGATGTTTGTTTGAACTCCAGGTGACTATAATACCATTTTAAGGGCTTTTTAGTCTTTTTGCCAATAACAATTATCTCTCATTATATCGTCTAAAATTTCAGTTTTTTCATAGAAGTGCAAAAATGTAAATTACCAATCACCGTAAGCTGCACCCACTATGTTTGATTTTCATAAGCAATAGGGAGAGGTTAGGTTTTGAGCTTACATACTGTGGTTTGGGGGGGGGGGTTGCGGGGGGGGGGTGTTTTCTCTAAAAGGGCAGTGATTGAGGGGGAGTGTAATTTCCCCATATGTATTTAAGAAATTACATGCTACTGCAGCATCATTATTTATTTTGGTTTCTTATTTCTTCATGCATGGTGGAAAGTGTATAAATTGGTGATTTTTTGGCATATATACGAAAGTTAGGGTATCAATGGATGGAAAAATGCGCAGGATGTGTGGTTAAGTGGCATGCAAGAGTGAATAGATTTATGAGTTTTATGTGTACCTATTAATATAAAGAGCCATTACATGACCCATATATCTATAGCACTAAACATTTTGGTGCCTTGATTGAGATAAGACATTCTTGTGGAAAATCATTATAAGAGGTTGTAATCAAGATTGTATATCAATTATAATTATCAAGTTTATACTAGATGAAAGAGCTACTTGTTTTTTGCCCATTTCGTGATTTAATACTTTTCCGTGCATGATTTGTCACGGTAATGTTGCACTGGTCTGTTTTACCGGCTTATACATCTATTTGTTTGTATGTTTATATATCAAGTTATGAATACCGTACCGTACTAGCCGGTATGTACTGTTTTGGACAAAAATTGGTACAGTAACTCTCTAGTTTCGCTCCGCCTAAAATACCGTTTGGTACTGGTCATATTAGCAAATACCGGACCGTATTGAAAAATACTGGGTGCTACCGGTCCATGACTGAACGGAGCGTAAAAGGGCAATGATTGATGGAGATTTGCTGTAATTTCCCTATATGCATTTAAGAAATTAGCTGCCACTGCAACATCATTATTTTGGTTTCTTATTTCTTCATGCATGGTGGATAGTGTATAGATTGGTGAGTTTTTGGCATATATACAACAATTAGGTATCATTGGTGGAAAAATTCCCAGGATGTGAATGGATTTATGAGTTCTGTGTACCTATTAATATAAAGAGCTGACCCATATGTCTATGGCACTAAACATTTCGGTGCCTTGATTGAGTTAAGACATTCTTGTGGAAAATCATTATAAGAGGATGTAATCAAGATTGTATATCAATTATAACGGTCAAGTTTATACTAGATGAAAGAGCTACTTGTTTTTTGCCTGTTTCACCATTTAATGGTTTTCCATGCAAGATTTGTTGTGGTAATGTAGCACTGTTTTTTTTTTTTTAACCAGCTTATACATCTATTTGTTCTTATGTGTATGTATCAAAGTTATGATTATCGTACCGTACTAGCCAGTACGTATTGTTTTGGACAAAAATACAGGTTGGTACCGGTCATACCGACAAATACCGGATTGTATTGAAAAATACCGGGTGCTACTGGTCCATGACTGAACGAAACAGAAAAAACTTTTTCTACTTAATTTTTTTGTCTCTTCTTTTCCTTCTTAGTTTTCTCCTAAAATTTGCGATTCAAACGTAATTTAATGGGAGAGTTTTTCAACCAGTCAATGTTAAGCTCATCATAAAAAAATAATATATGTTATATTTCTCTCTTTCTTGTTAGCTCATCACAAATAAAGAAACCAAACATTAAAATTAGGCTAAACTAATCCAAATAGTGTTAAATAAACATTAATGTTATGGTAAATTATTTGTTATTGAAAATATTTTAAAAATGTTAGCATATTAGTTTTATTTTCTTCACCAGTCTTACAGGTATTGTTGTAATTATGTAGTGGTGAATTTAATATAAATAGAGATGTGGTAAAAGGGGCTGATTAAGTTCCTGTTACCCTATTTCTTTATCTCTTTTCTATTCTCTTCTCATTCTCTTAAAACCTTAAGTTTATAAATCTTTGTACTTCAATTTGGTATCAGAGCATTCGATCTTAACCTAATACTACATTGCATCATCTAGAAGTTGATATTAGGCTGCCAGAATTACTGACATTAGCATTTCGGTGATGACGTCATGTTGACATCAGCATTTGTGCAATCCCCAGAGTTCGCCAGTTGCACCTCTGAACTCGTTTTGATCTTTTCTTTGTTATAGTGATTTTTGTACAATTTTTTGAAGCCATTTGAAGTATGATCCTTAATTTCGCAACTTCTCAAGGACCTTTTAGTGTTAATGTATATTTCTATTTTGTTATCTTTGTCGATGATTTTTCTCACATGACTTGGCTTTTTTTTATGAAGAAACTATCTGAATTACCTTATGTGCTCTCTAAATTTTATACTGAAATTGTTATCCAGTTTGGTAAGTGTCAAAGTTTTAAGAGTTGATCATGCCTTAGAGTACATGCAGTTGACTACTGATCGTTTATGTGTTGATCGTAATATTATTCATGAGACTAGTTGTGCTCATACCTCTCAGCAAAATGGGGCTCATACATTGGGTGTTCGGCTGTGTTGCTGTAGTTCATGTTCTTGATTCTAGTCTTGATAAGCTTTCTCCCTAGATCCGTAAATGTGTTTTCTTGTGTACTCTCGTACGCAAAAGGGTATAGGTGTTATCATCTTGAATCTCATCAATATTTTGTCAGTTCTGATACCACTTTTTTCAAGTCGACTCCCTTCTTCACTTCCCCAAGCAAAGAGTTGTCTGCCGACCTTATCTTCTGTTGTGAGAGGGAGCGGCTTCTCCTATTTTACCCGTAACTCTTCCTTTCCCTGAGCTGGTACCGTCCAATCATCCTTTGTAGGTATATCAGTGATCTCGAGATAGACAAGTCCCTTTTCGCCCAACAACATCATCTTCCCCGTTGGGGGTTCTTGCTCCATGTTCTTCTTCTCCACCGGATGATGACTTACCCATTGCTGTGCGCCAGGGTAAACGTAGTTCTGCTCAACATCCTATTACTCAGTTTGTTTCACATAATCGTGTGTCTTCTTGTCTTGACGCTTTCACTAGTACCTTGTCTGTTGTTTTTGTTCCAACATCTCATAGGCAAGCTCTGTTTTTATCTGGTTGGAAGCACACTATGGATGAGAAGATGAGTACTCATCATCAGAATCAAACTTGGGAGCTTACCCCACTTCCTCATGAGAAACAGATTGTTAGTTGTTGTTGGGTATATACCGTCAGATATTTTCCTGATGGATCTGTTGAGCGCCTTAACACTCTTTTGTGGCCAAAGACTATGCTCAGCCATACGTATCCCCTTATGCAGGATACTATTTATATAAAAATATATTATTCCAGCCACTATTATCCTCGAAGAGGAATATTTCCTATATTCTACATATATTGCCAGACGTCTTGTAATATTCCGTCGGCTTTTTTCAAGTGGTATTTCTGATATAGATGGCATCCAATGTTGTATATTCCTCACTATTAGTCTAGGATTCTGAAGTTAAAATCAAAGGAATATATATCTTTATTAAAGCAAAGATTATAGATGTGACATAAATTTAATCTGATAATGAATATATACAGATGTGATCCGTTAGTAGTGGTTCTTTATTAATATATATAGATGGGGGAGAGTGAGGAGTTGCCAAATAAAAATGGATCCTCAATTTAGAGATATTTTATGTAATTTGCTTATTGATCTCCGTTGAGAGATTAAGAAGAAATACTTCCACCATTATGTGGAGGATGCTCATGAATACTTCTTTTTTTGGAAGGAGGAAATTTTGGGAGAAATTGCCTCAGGTGGTAGACATGGGATGTACACCTGGGTCATGAGGATGGATGCTTCCCGGCTTGGAGTATTCTTCCGTCGGCTGTTAGATAGAGGAGACTGCGAACGCGTGGTGTTAAAAGGGGAACTGCCCCATAGGGTAATACAGGATATCGCTTGTACTGCTGAAGGTAACCCGGATGATAGAGGGTACTATGCAGACTCAGTAAATGATTGCATGGTGGTCGTACGAGATGCTATGCGTCGAGGAGTTTTTTCAGCCTATGACATAGTAATTCTCCAAGAAGAATGCATTGTGCAGTTAACCACGGAGATTTTGTACGTGAATGATGT
>JAULJZ010021596.1:0-15682 GCA_032270985.1 Heliamphora pulchella
TTGTTATATACACAAATATCTATATACATATAATAAAAGAATCTCTACAATGCACCTAATATAATAATTAATAAATAATCAATCTCTACAATAATATAATAATCAATAAGGTATTAAATCCCTACAATACTAACCTCAATTTAAAATAATAAAAAAAAGTAAAAAGTAACTTTATTCTTTATATATATACATGTACGAAGATATTTATATAGGATCTTTTACATATTTTTTCTACAATTCAATAAAATATTCAAAGAACAAAAGTAAAAATTACTTTATGCATATAATAATCAAAAGACAAAATATAAGGACTCGCTTTTTAGGTATAATAATAGCAACGGTAGTATAGTTATAGTGTAGACACCTATATCGTCATGATCCCTCAACGTTAGAATTTAGAAATAAATAAATAAATAAATAAATAATGATAACAAGAATCATAATAATAATGACGATAATAACCGCAATTAAAAACAATGGCAATCATAAATCATAAAATAAAGTACAATCAATCTACAACACATACGTATTATATAAAAAAAAAAGAAGAAGAATTTTTAAAATGAAAATAATAATTAATTATTTGACTACAACACCAAATCACACAAACTCCAACACAAGTTTTGTATACACAAGTATACATACATACTTAAGAGAATCTCTACAACAAATACAATAAAATAATCAATAAACCTTAATTCTCCACAACACTCAATCCCCATTGAAATTATCAAAAGTAACACTATAAATGTATAGGTATATATATATGTAGGAGGATATGTATATATAATTACACTATTCTCTACAACCTAATAAAATAATTTAAAAGTAAAATAAAAGTAAAAGTTACTTTAGTATGTAAAATAATCAAGAGATAAAAGGTAGTTTAATATATATGTATATATATGTGTATGTATAAATCTCTACAAGTAACCTAATACTATAATCAAAAGTAACAATCTAATATAATAATCTATTTACTACTATAAAAACCTATACTTTTTCAGTTACAAATTTCTGAAGCCCCGTCACATTTTGCATTTCCATTTTTATCCAAATTTTATTCTCTCATCCATTACTTGCACAGGCTAAACATGTAAAATTACACAAAAAAAAACTACCCACGTGTTATCTGGAATTCAAATTCTAATAAACTGCTATCAGCAGTTCCATTCATTATCCCCACTTCAGCAACCATCCACGCAAATGAAAAAAATTTGAGAAGAAAAACGCAGAAGGTTTCCAACCGTTCGGCACTCACCGACGCAGCCGCCACGCCACCGCAGACCAGCCACCACGTCACTGCCGATCATCCTTCCACCTCTAACAACATCACCGGTGCGCGTTGACCACCCATGTCCCACCTTCATCGTCTTTCTCTCCTTACTCTCGGTTTGTTCTCTCCCCGTTTACCTCTTTCTCTCTCCTCTCCTTGCATGGTGGTGGCGCCGGTGTTTGCATCACCGGTGCGTCAGCGCCGGTGGAGAGGCAGTGTCCACGGTAAGCCCTGGGAGATGGGGGGGGGGGTGTTGCGGCGCCCTGCTTCTCTTTTCTTTTCTTTCTTTTACTTTTCCCACTTTCTTTCTTCTAACCTAATATTCCCCCGCCTGAGACCAAATGCCCCTAACCCTCCTATTCCCCCTTTCATTACTTTAATTGTTTTTTTATTAATTTATGATATTTTTTCAGTAATAATTTAAAAAAGAGACTACATAAAAATAAAAAGATAATTAAAATACATTTTCCTTATTTGTATTGTTTCTCTTATTTGTACTGTTTTGTTTAAAGTATTATAAATTTTTTATTTTTTAATTGAAAAACAACCTCCAAATTTTAATTTTTGTGTTGAAAAAAATAATATTTCGTAAAAATAACATAATCAAATTTTATAAATAAAACTACTTAAATTATTAAAAAAGTAATCTGCTAGAAGTCGGCAAACGACTTGCGTGTCTAATTTGATTTTTTTTAAAAAAATATTACATTTATCAAAAAAATTACAAAATTTCTTCATTTTCTGCTTATATTTTTTTAACTTTTTAATAACTAATTTCTTCTATAAAGTAAACAAAAAACATAATTGTACAAATACATACTTAAATCTAGGGAAAATAACACATTTACTTTATATTGTAAACAAATTTTTTTTAAAATATAAAAATTAAACACGTGATTTTTATTACAAAAGAATATGTATGGGTAATTTTCTTTTTTTATTAGTGTCATTGGTTGATAACTCACTCTAATACCTTTCTTATTTATGTTTTTATTGTGTTTTATATTTTTATTTTGCTCAAATGATATTAAAAAAGACTCACATTAACAAAGGTTGGACATTATTTTAGGTATATTTTTACTTTTTTAAAGTAAATGGCATACATTTTTATTTTTTTTAAGTTTTAACTGTTTTAAAATTGTTGTCACTTATTAAACTAAATTATGTGGCGCAATTGATGAAATCATATTCAAATTATAAACTTTTATCTCAAAATATTTTAATTTAAGTTGCGCACGCATCGCGTGTGCATTGATCGCTAGTATAACTTTAAGCCAACTTATATATTAATATAAAGAAACTTAATACAACTTATAAATATTTAAATAATAACAAAATAATATTAAATTATGAAATTGAATTTTAAAATCTAAATTCATCAAATTAAATTAAAACTAATATAAAAGTAATTAAAAAATATATACATCAAGTTACAAAATTGTACAAAAATTAAAATAATACTATAATTAAACTAAGATGTAAAAATTAAGTACAACACCTAAAATTATTATATTAATTCAAATCTTTAATATTCATAGTTAAAAATATATATTAAGTTAATTTTTGAATACAATTCTTAAACAATGTAGCACATATATATCATTAAATATACAATAAAACAATATTATATAACAAAATTTGAAATGGAGCCAATTTTTCCTCTCATGGCCGGCCAACTTGAGTGCAAGACATTCAATTCCATTATTTAATTAGGTTGTGTAAAGCATGCATGCAATATTAGTGGATATAACCCCTTATAGGTTTTACAAATGCATCATGAGCCTCTTTAAGTTACAAAAATTATTTTATAAGACCACACGAGCCCCCCCATATTCAGCAAAATGCTTTCCCAAACAGATTTTGTGTTCAAAAAAAATTCTCTAAGTGTTGGTAGAGTGTGGAAGAGAGAGAAAGAGAAGAAAAACTTAAAGTTCTTGAGGATTTTGGTGTTCTTGGGCATTCATCTCCATAGATCTTCATTATCCATCATCTTCAAACCCTAAATCAAGGTAGAAACAACATTTTTATACATTTATTTTTCATTTACAAGTCTTCTCTCGTCTCATAATCTCACCAAAACCCAAGATCCATGCTCAAACTCATGAGATATGATTTTGAGGCTTATTTTTTGTTCTTTCTTTCTCCTCAATCATCCACCATCTTCTCTTACTTTTAATCCATGTAAATGGTATATATCTCGTGTATAAACCATATATATGAGAGATATAGCCATGCATGTAAGGGCCATGGGCCTAGGAGCTTAGAAAGCACATGTTTTCTTCATACTCAAATCTGTCCAGAAAGGATTTTTGTCAAAAATTCAATTTTTGCCATTTTTTTAGTGATTTAGACTCATCAACAATTTTTGAAATTTTTACTGTAATTTCATCAATATATTACTTACATGCACAAATTTTCTTGAGGTCCAAATCTTTTTTCTTATTTTTCTAAAATTAGAGAAGTAAATCTGGCTAAAATGGTTGTCTGGACAGACCACTTTGAATCCACGTCATTTATTGTAGAAGTAAGGTCTCGGTATGATTTTTAGATGGTTGAATAGATAAACATCTTATCTTTCTAACCCTGCTATAATCAACCCGTTTTCATGTGTATAGAGAAAATGGCAACGATTCTCCCAAAGTGTGTCGAATCTGGACACTGTTTGTTAGAATATTCATAATACATTCAAGAAAAATTAAAAAAAGTACAAGGTCAAGTCCTAGAACTTCTAAACTCATAGAGATACTATTGTAAAAATTTTAAAAATAAATTTTTAAGTCTAAGTGCTCATTTCTATTTTTGACGCCACTGAGTTTTCGTACCACTGTTCTGAAAATTTTTCTATACTGTCACAGAACTTTTTTTTGTCAAAACCAAGGCCTTAGAGGTAAAATTTGACAAAGTGTAAAACATAAAAAGTGTTCAGAACATTCCAAATAGGGTGTTTACTAAATTTCAAATTTTATTTCCAAGTCTAATTATTTAAAAAAAAAATTTAAATCAGTAGCTAAAACTTGAAAATCCTGACTATGGTTAAATGTGATTTAGTGTTAATGCTATTGTTTTAGGTTTTTTATGTTATGTTATGCATGGTCAAATAATTAAAATGTGTAATATTTTCTTGATATATTTACATAATTTTAGTGGTTGAATTATTTACATACAAATTTAGTTAAATCGCTGATCTATGCACATTGTATTTTTAGCCTAAGTATTTTGAGGTGACTTTAGGTTAATTAGTACACTTTTTGTCTTACATGCTAAATAATTATATCCATGCATGAATTCCCATGTAAGTTAAAAAATCGTAACTTTAGCATATTGTATTATGTCACATCATCATTGGGATGGATTTTACGGAATTTACTTAAAGATTTTAAGAAAGAGAATGAAAATTGAACCTTTAGGTTGGTGCCATGATTGATAGAATTAAAATATTGGGATATTGGTTATATGCCTTGATTTATTTTGGGATGATTTTGCCCCAAGTGCTAAATGCACCCTATTGTTTATGATGTATATTTTTTGTGAAGGCGGTTCGGGTGGCGTATTAATAGGAGTTAGATTTCGTGATCCCGCGTTTGACCTTAACTTGAGAGTCGAGAGCCTGAGTGTTGACTTTTCCACACCCTTGCCGTCAGTGATGACCCGGCTAGACACTTAGTCCGCTACGTAGTCATTCCACGGCTTAAGGAACGTTCATGGAATTTTAGAATGGTTCACCTCGGTTGGGAGAACCTAGAATAACTTAAGTTTAAATTGGATTAGAAAATTAAATTAGTTGCATCATTTCTCATCATAATCACTGTTATGATTAACCTGCTATTTAATCTGTTGCATTTTGACCTGTTACATGAGAAATATTTGTTTGTTGATGTGAGTTTCTTTAGCATTCCATGCCAGGTTCCGAAGAACTAGAAGAGCATATTGACGAGTACGTTGACGCGGACATAAAGCCTTGATTAAGAGTTTCACACTTTCATCCCAGCCTTCCTTGGCCACGTAGTACTAGTTTTGTGGTTATCCACATGTTTCTTGTATTATTCGATGTACTCTAAAAAGATTTTATTTGGGTTTGTACTATATAACTCTATAATATCTACTTTTTGGCATGCATAAGTATTTTCGTTATTTAATTTTTGCAGTCCTATTAGTTAATTGTCGCTCTAGATGCTCCCAAAATTCGGAGTGTCAATTTTATTTTTAAAAGATTGTCTTTATGTATCTTTTATTAGAAGGAATTTAATTTCAGTTTCTAATTTAATAAAGAACAAATATTATGTTCATTTTAATAACTCTGTAGTTATTAAAATAATAAACGTTTTATTTGTTCTGGTACATTAGTAGATGATCTGTATGTTATATATCCTATTTCTCCTACACTGCAACTAACTGAATTGAATAATACGTCTAATTTACCATATAAGAGAAAGAATTCTTCTTTAATGAACCAAATCTTTCTTTGACACTTACGCTTGAGTCATATTAATCTAAAAAAGATAAATAGACTGGTAGAAGATGGACCTTTAAGTTCATTGAAAGTAGAGGCACTTCTAGTCTGTGAGTCTTCTTTAGAGGTTAAGATGACCAAGAGGCATTTTTCGGCCAAAAACTATAGAGCTAAATAACCGTTGGAACTAGTTCACTTTGATGTATGTGGTCCCATGACTATCCGGACTAGAGGTGATTTTGAGTACTTTGTCAGTTTTATTGACGACTACTGAAGGTAAGGATACATTTACCTGATACACCGTAAGTCTTAATGCTTTGATAAATTCAAAGAATTCAAGGCGAAGGCGAAGAAGCGTCTGGATAAAAGTACCAAATCACTACGATCCGATCGTAGTGGCGAGTACCTCTTTAGAGAGTTTAGGGACTACTTGTTGTCAGAATGGATTATATTCTAGTTGACTGCACCAGGCACTCCGCAGCAAAATGATGTAACAAAAAGAAAGAATAGGACTCGCAAAAAGAAGGAATATGACTCTTATGGAGATGGTAAGGTGGATGATGAGTTATTCAGAATTACCTGATTCGTTTTAGCGACTTGCATTAGTAACAACGGCTTATATTCTGAATTTGGTACCCCTCTAAGTCAGCACCTTCTACTCCCACAGAATTGTTGATCGGGCGCAAGCCTAGTCTGAGGCATATTTGAATTTGGGGGTGTCCAGCACATGTGCTGAAAGGGAACGCGGGTAAGTTAGAACCGAAGACATAAGTCTATTTTTTTGTCGGGTATCCTAAGGGAATGAATGGTGGTTTATTTTATAATCCTAAGGATCAAAAGGCCTTTGTTAGTTCCAATGCATGATTCTTAGAAGAGGGTTATATTATGAACCACATGCCCAAAAGTAAAACTATTCTTGAAGAATTAAGAGAAAATACAAGTAGAACGGAAGAGAAATCACAAGTCACTGATATCCCATTGCCTCGTCGTAATGGAAAAATTATCAGGATAGGTGCAGATCCTGAACCAGATCAGGGTGCTACTATTTACATGCCAGATGAGCATATGGGTAATAGTGCACAGGGTTCAGATTCTGTACAGCGCGTTACTACTAGTACACAGACGCAGGCAGTGCCTCATCATAGTGGGAGGGTTGTTCATTAATTCTATCGGTATATGTTCTTGGAAAAGTCGTTTGACAGGATCCTAGTAGAACTGTATACCAAATCCTCTAACTATAATGAAGCACTCCAAGACAAAGATGGAGATCTTTGGTAAAAGACTATGAATTTAGAGATGAAATCTATGTATTCTAATCAGGTCTAGGAACTTGTAGAACCACCTGAAGGGATAAAATTCATCGGATGTAAGTAGATCTACAAGAGGAAGAGAGGAGCAGATGAAAAGGTTGAACCTTCAAAGCTAGGTTTATTGCCAAAGGGTTCACTCAGAAAAAAGGTATCGATTATGAGAAAACTTTTTTGCTGGTATCCATGTTTAAGTCTATCCGAATTCTCTTATTCATTGTAGCTCATTTCGATTACGAAATTTGACAAATAGATGTCAAGACAACTTTCCTTTATGAAAGTCTTGACAAATGTATCTATATAGTACAACCAGACGGTTTCATAGCAAAGGACCAAGAGTACATGTTGTACAAGTTTAAGAGATCTATTTATGGATTTAAACATGCATCGAGATCTTAGAATACTCAATTTAATCAGGCCATAAAGTCATATGATTTTAATCAAAATCCAGATGAGTCCTGTGTGTATAAAATGCATGAGAGAAGCGTAGTAGTGTTTTTAGTACTTTATGTAGATGATATCTTACTCATAAAAAATGATGTAGTGGTGTTATCTTCGATAAAAGTATGGTTATCGGGACAGTTCGATATGAAGTACTTGAGAGAAGCCAGTTACATCCTTGGGATCAAGTTTTTGCGAGATCAAAAATAAAGGATGTTGGGCTTATCACAAGCAAAGTTTATCGATGACATCCTTACTCGTTTTAGTATGCAAAATTCCAAGAAAGTGTTTCTCCCTTTTAGAAATGGAATCACTCTCTCTAAGGATCACTGTCCTAAGACACCTGATGAGATAGAGAAGAAGAAGGTGATTCCTTATACTTCGGCAGTAGGAAGCCTAATGTATGTTATGCTTTGTACTAGACCCAACATCTGCTTTGCCATTGGCATAGTTAGCAGATATCAGTCTAACCTAGGACAGGAGCATTGGACTGCAGTAAAGAATATGTAATTAAGTACCTAAAAAAGACTAAGAATTATATGTTAATTTACTAGGCAGATTGTTTAGTACCTTTGGGGTACACAGTCTCGGACTTCTAGTCAGATAAAAATTTTCGTAAGTTTACTTCAGGATATGTGTTTACCTTGGTAGGTGAAGCTATAAGTTCGAGGAGTATCAAACAGTCCTGCATTGCTGATTCCACCATGGAGGCCGAGTACGTGGAAGCTTCTGAAGCATCCAAGGAGGCTACTTGGCTCAGAAACTTACTGCTGGATCTAAATGTGGTGCCTTCAATTCAGTCAGCTATTACACTTTATTGTGACAATAACGGAGCGGTTATAAACTCGAAGCAGCCAAGAGTCCACAAGAAAAGAAAGCACATCGAGCGTAAGTATCACCTGATACGAGAAATTGTACAGAGGGGTGATATTGCTGTGACCAAGATTGTATCAGAGGACAACCTTGTATATCCTTTTACAAAGAGCCTACCAGCTAAGACTTTTAATAGTCATGTAGAGGGCAAGAGAGTTGGATGTATGGCAGCATGATTTTAAGTATAAGTGGGAGAATGTCAGGGTTGTATACTAAAAATCATAAATTTTGTTAATTTTAGTATTTAATTTTATTCTTTAATAAAATTATTTTTTTATTTTATGAGAATCTTATTGAGTAATATATGCAATATCATTTCAATGTTATGCATGGATGTCCTTTATTCTGTATAGTATTTACTCTGATGTGTAGAGCACGACTTACACATAGAAAATCAAATTATAGGTTTTTGCAAAATATAAGTTTTAGTTCACAGTTTAGATAGAATTAGACAAACTATTGGTACGATTGTAGTATAGAGTTTTAGTAGGCCTATCTTAGTTACGGAAAACAGATAATCACATCGTCTATTGTTCCGACTCGCTGTACTAGTACACTTTGTGTATTGAACAGGACCCTATTAGGGTAATTAAATTTATACTGACTATATAAATTAATTTACACCTCAAGGTTATTATGAGTGTTTATACTCTTAATTCCGAAATAATTATTATTTGTATATATTTGATATTCGTTATTTTGATTTATTAGAGGGTGCGATCTTTTATGGGTCAATAGTTCTGGTGAGTTGGATAGAGGTATTAATTATATGGTGAATATTAATTATTGACGGAATTCACATCCCGATTGTTCGGGATTGACGATACGCCTTTAAAAAAGCTTATAAATTTTGACCGGACCAAACCCTAGAGGTAGATTTAATTATTCGGTCGTCAAATAAGTTAAGCGAAACGGCTTAAGTAATTTTGAAGATGCCAATTAAATTAAATTGTCAGTAATTAAATTTAATTAGCGGCTATTAGGAATCTTAACGTGGGGAGATAAGTTAAGCATTTAATAACATGAGCTCGAATAATTGGTTTTAAGAATGTGGCTGGGAGTGCAATTACGATTCTTTAGTGGTATGAATTGTAATTTATGTTTTTATAAAATTGACTCAAGGGCAGGTGAGTTTTTATAATTACATTAGAAGGACAAGTCATATTTACTCCACAGATCACTGCTGTAACCCTATATATATGCAGTTATACTAAACCCTAATCATAAGTCTGTCTTTCAAGACTAGGGTTTCTACATAAACATAAAGTTGATTAGTTTAGCAGGTTCTAGTTTACAAAAGATCGTAGTTCACTCTACATTCGTGATACACATCGGGAATACAGTAGAAGGCTTGATCGGGGCTTCAACTTGAATGATTCAGATTCGTAGTTGTTGCAGTAACCGAAATCATTCTAACAGATTTCGAAATGTATAATCTTGAATCTATCTTTGGGAGTGCGATTTTTATTTTGATCGTTCGACATCAAAAGGTTTTAAACTAAATCTTATTTCGACGATTGCCCATCCAATTTTTTTATCGAGAAAATCGTATTTGAATCAATGATTTTGGCATTTTGCCTCCAACAAATTCAATTATCCCATTTTATTTGATTAGATCATGAGTATTTAGTTAGTTATGATAAGCATGTTTAGCTTAATTGAGTTTAGCTAAATTCATGTTTGTTATAAAAATAAGTTTTAGTATTTATTTTGTCCATATTGCACATTCACTTAGCAACTTTATTCATCAAAATAGTGCCAACATGTCCGGCAATTGTGATTTACAATGTCATAGTTGTCGTATTTGGTGCACTTACATTCATACGATTGTAATTGTTAATATTGTATCCATATTTTATATTTGGGGAATGATTACTATGTTCTCTATGTAATGTTCAATGTTTTAATAGTTTAATTTTTATTTTAAATAGTATCTTTTGTTGCTTTTAGATTTTATTGACAATTAGCATGTAATTCACATTTGATTAAAATTTAAGAAATTTTGAAGCATGATTTGTTTGTTTAATGAATTTTTGGTATGATTAGAATAGAGATTATATTTCTTTCGATTTAATACCATGTCATGCTTATGTTAGTTTAGGTTATTTAGTAATATTGCATGTGCGTTTGCTCCATGTATCCTTTAGTTAAAAATTACATGCCGTAGGATTTTGGATTTTCTTTTGCTACTTGTTTCATTTGGCATTCTATATACATATGTTATGTATTTTTCTTACTTAATTTTAGATGTTCTCTCTTTGCCTCCATCTTCTGTATTTGCATGCATTTGAGAAATCTAATTAAGAACCAATGATGATTAGTGGAGGCCAACCTCATGTTTAGGTGAACGGGGTGCCTAACACCTTTCCTAATTCGTACCTTAGCCTCCGAACCCTTCTTTTCTCTAGTTACTGTTTTAAAGATCAATGGCTCATTTTGTTTTTATTTATTTATCTCAAAAACCAAGTGGCGGCTCCATTTCTCACAAAAAGGGTTTTTAAAATTTAGTTTTTAAGGTGTTAAAATATTTTCTAAATATTTTTTGAATTCCCTTCTTTTTGAACCAAAATCCTAATTTTGGCGCCACAGTATTTTTTGGCGACTCCGTTGGGGACTTGTTTTTCAAAACAAATAAGGAGGCTAAACTTGAACACATCATTGGTTCTTAATATGAATTTTTCATTTGTATTTTCGAACGCATTTGCATTATTCTTAGTCCCTTGCCTGGTCAACCTGATACCCCGGTCAGTTTACTGTCTCGGGGAGACGGGCAAGCCTTACTGGCTACACGCTTTCACAGGTGCGGTAAAAGAGTTATTGCATACCGCTTAACCATGTCCTGTACCCTGATCATTGACCAAAATCAGCCTTTTCTGCTTATAATTGTTTAGAACCTGCCATTAGGTATTGACCCAGTAGGATTATTTGTTTTATTTAATTGTATATTTTGCCTGTGTTTGTGCATGACCTTTGTTTGTTTATTTGGATTAAGATAGTCTCTCTCCCGGGTTCCAACCATGGTCTTCTTCCGGTGTTCCATCATTTTAAAATAGTTTCCCTCTTGTGTCGTTGTCCAGTTTTTGATATGTTGGTCTAGAATCTCGGGTTCTGCCCCGATTGTTGGCTTAGGCCTTGTTGTTGGTTTAGGATAGTTTTCTCCCTCACGGGTTTTCCCTTGCTTGTTGGTTTTGTACCCTCGGTGCCATTTAGATTTGTCTTCCTGAACCCACATTCAAGTTCTTATTTTGAGGTCTCGTTTGGCTTAAAACTGTTTTCTTGTCGGAGTGTTGTTCGTTTTTCCTTTAGAATCTTATGGTAAATCTTCTTTTTGGAATTTTGTTGGTCTTTCGCTCGATTTTCGTGTTGGTTCTTGGGTGTTGGAGTTTTCAGTCGTTATGCTGCCAGTATGGGCCCAACAAGGGCATGTTTCTATTCTGGTGGTTACATCTGCTCATGATCAGCTATTTTTGGTGTTTAAAGTGTTTGCTATCTGTTATCAGGGTTCTTTTCGAGAAGTATCCGATACCAGTGATTCTATTTTTAGGGTTATCAGGTTTTGCTTCGGGTCTAGATCATTGAGTCAGAAGGTTCGCATCCAGTGTGTATTTGGGCTCAGTTAAAAATCGGAAGGCTTTACAAAACTTAAGAACAGATCATAGAACAATTTGAGATAGTCGAGAATGAGCTGAATCTGACAGCCTTAATAAGGGCAATTACTGATATACAAAGAGCCGTTGAGCAGCAGACCCAGACTCAGGCGCATTGACAGGCACAGATCCGGGTGATTCAACCACATTTTTTAGTATTGAATGAACAGCATGATGACCCAAATGGTAACGGGAAAGACTTTTGGGATGACAATCAGGTCCTCGATGGACCACAAGTTGTTCTGCCACCACCACGGATCCCTCGTCAAGTGATAGTTGAGGAAGAAAACACTACTCAGTCCAGAGTGTTGGTTAGACCGGGCAATGCTGATGGTTACCGGCTTGAGAGTGTTGGTCCGGCAGATGGATGCCTCGATGCGGGCAGCCGATGTCGCTTTCATACCAGTAGCCGCCGTGAGTAGCTTGTGTGTTCTTTTTAATTTTTTTGTATTTTTCTGCCTTTATTCTGCTATGAGTCTTGTTTTTCTTTTGACAGCCTCCAGTTTCGGCCACCGGCGTGGTGCCGCCACCTGCTCCAGTCCTGGTCCCAGCCCCAGTTAGAGGCCGTGGTTCTCGGGCGTCCTCTCGGCCTCATTCCAGAGGATCTGTCTCATCTGCTCGGAGCCGGTCCAGAGCTGTCTCCTCTTCTAGTAGCAACGGTGATGACTTCGACAGACTCTTCGAAGACGACAGCTCGGAGGAGGCCGGCCCCTCTTTCTGCCGAGTTTCGCCCTAGGCATTCTTGAGAGAGAGAGCTTTCCCCTTCCCCAGCTTTATTTACTATTTGATACATTTATTTTGATGGGCCTGCGTGCCCCATTTCGTTGTTTGTTGGGTCCGGGTGCCCCAGTTTTTGCCTTATTACATTCTGTTACTTTTTGACGCATTTTGGGGGCCTTTGTGTCATTTCACATGTTGCATGATTTTCCCTTGTCTGATGCTCAAACTGTCTTGGATGCATAATTCAGATGTCACAACTAATACGAATCACACAAACTGCAAATCGTACCATGCCTGTCGTGTTCAAACATGGTGGTCGCCATAATCTAGCATGGCGGTCGCCACTTTCCCAAAATGTATACTTGGCGGTCACCCGTTTAAACATGGCGGTCGCCTGGTCAAAGGAATGATGTCACTGTAATGTGCTTTTTGAGTTGGCGGTCGCTGACTCACAAGATGGCGGTCGCCACATTGATTGTCCTTTTTGTCGAAATTTCAAGTTCTCGCCCTTTTTTACCTTATAAATATAGCCCTGGAGGCCCTATTTGCTGTTGTTCGGACTCAGATGGCTAACCCCCTTTCTTCATGGATTGAGGAATTCTCTCAAATCGAAAATTTGAACTTTGTCCCCTTTGGCCTTAACGCCCTTTTCTCATTGAGGACTATGAAGATTAATAGACCTTTACTAGCGGCTGCTGCACAACTGTGGGATCCTTAGTCTGATGTCTTTCGGTTTGGTTTTGAAGAACTCTGCCTCACTGTGGAGGAGTTTGCTGCCATCTTGGACTTGACTCCACGGAGTTCCATAGTTGTTCCCACACCTTTTCTCTCTGTTTGGCAGCAGGTGATCCAACTCTGCAGTCTGTCTAAGATGGAGGCTTCACGTCTGATCTCGGGTGACTATCTCGACATTTCATGGCTTATTGAGAGGTTTCATCCTACTAGTGACCTCAGCGATCTAGACTTTTAGCTGTAGCGCCGTTATGCACTTTGCTTCTGCCTCCTTGCCCAGTATCTCTTTGTCCCTTCTGATGGGCGAGTCAATTGTGTTCTGGTTGACATTGCTGGCCAAATGTGGATGGGGAAAGACTTTGTTCCCCTGGTTTTGGCTGAGACACTGCTGGGTTTGGACGCTGTTCAACGTGGTGAAACCACCATTTTTGCTGGCAACCCTTTACTTCTCCAGGTGATCTTAACATCTTCCTTTGTATCAAGTTCTTTGTTTACACTGCAAAGCCTTTCTCTTACTATTCTAACTCTTGCTATAGATCTGGCTGATGGAGAAGGTGAACCTTATACAGAAGCCTCCCACTGATAGACACAATACCACTTCTTTCCTTTACCGTCCACGTTATCAGATATGTGACATTGAGGCATCTTGGCGACAATATTTTTCCTCTCTGACTGGCCTAGACATTACCTGGCAGTGCCCATGGTGGCGGATTCCTGCTATGACTCTGACCACTATGGATCATCTTGGTGTGCTGCTTGTTGGCCTACGTCAGACTACCTTTTATTACCCCCATCAGATTATGCGACAGTTCGGTCGCAGTCAAACTACCCTTTCCAGCGTTCGTGATCATCTGTTCTCATCTACACTGCGACCTCCTTTTCTAGCACAGTATCGGGATGCCTGGCCATCTCGCTCATTGATGGAGATGCACGAGTTGCAGTGCCCTGATCTTTCTGCTGAATACGAGACATGGTTGACACAAGATAGAGAAAAGAAAGATAGAGAAGAGGGAAAACAAGCAGCGAAAAGGAGAAGAGTTTGAGGATCTCTACTTTGTTTTGAAAAATTTCACAGCCTTCTTTGTTTGTTTGTAGAGTTTGGGACTTGTGTGCCCTCCGTTTATTTAAGAGCTTTGTAGTCTTGCCTAAAGTAATGAAAAACTCCCACTTTGTGTTTAAGATGGTTCAAATTTATCCCAAGCTTGAATTCTTTATTATTAAAATCTAAAAATTAATTTGCATTGATCTTACTCAGATTCAAAGATGGTTAAAAACAAAGAAAATGGCCGGACTTCTTAAAGAAGCTGCCTACGTATCCCAAAAACATGGAATCAGGCCTTAACGTAGTTCGGGCTTGGTTTTTGCTCGGGTGTTGACACTCTCCTTTTGTGATGGCCTAATTTCTGCCAAGGTCGCCCTTTCGGGTTTTCAGCCTTGCGGGCCGCTTTAACTATTGCCTGAGTTGCCTTTTCGATTTTCAACTTAGTAAGATTTTATTTTTATCTTATTTTTACCTCAGGGATTGTATTTTTTGAGTTCATCGAGGTTAACGGGAGTGGAGAACGCATTGCCATCCAAGTCTATGATAATGACTGCACCACCAGTCATGATAGTTTTGATGAGAAACGGTCCGGACCAGTTTGGTTTAAATTTACCCCTCGGGTCAAAGATAGGAGCTCTGGTTTTCTTAAGGACCAGATCTCCTTCTCTAAGATCCCGGGTCTTGACCCTTTTATTAAATGCTCGAGCTATCCTCCTCTAGTAACCTTGTACATGGAATAGGGCTTGCAGTCTCCTTTCATCAAACAAGAGCAACTCTTCCAGCCGGTTCCTCTGCCATTCTGCTTCTGAGATATTGGACTCAGCCACTACCCTTAGTAAATGGATTTCCACCTCAATGGGCAGCACGACCTCCATCCGATACACTAGAGAGTATGGCGTTGTTCCTGTTGAAGTTCGGATTGACGTTCGGTATCCCCAGAGTGCCAATGGTAGATGTTTCGGCCAATCTTTGTGTGAGTTGATTGTCTTTTGCAGAATTTTCTTAATGTTCTTGTCTGCTGCCTCTACTGGCCCATTAGTTTGCGGTCGATATGGTGAGAACTTATGAGCCACTATTCGATATTCATCGAAATGTTCCAAAACCTCTCCTTGGAAATGTGAGCCGTTATCCGAGATAATTTCATGCGGTACCCCGTATCGGCAAATGATGTTTTGCCTGATAAATTTAGCGACA